>VWZO01015161.1:4777-18531 GCA_013396975.1 Bucco capensis
TATGGAGTGCGTGACCCCCATATTTCCAAATTTCAGGTGGAATACCATCAACCCCAGCTGCCTTGCCGATTTTCACCTGCTGTATGGCCGTAAGAGTTTCTTCCAGTGTAGGGGTATTATCCAATTCATTCTTCACCAGTCGCTGTGACACAGACTGAAATGCTGAATCTTGAACAACGCACCTAGTACTGCAAAGAGTCTGAAAATGTTCTGACCATCAATTCAAAATGATGGCGGCACACATGCAGCAGGGTTTCTATCGGCTGTTTTTATCGGCTGCAGCTGGGGACTATCACTGCCCAGGTCTTCCCAGCGGCTCCCCTTCGCGACCGAGTACTGGATGTCTACAGCCTGGACAAGCAGTTCCACAGTGGCAGGACAGTGACAGAGCCGATAGGACCCTGATAAGTGGGAGGGAGTAGAGCATAAGGTGAGGAGTCCCCGCCCGCCTCCCTGGCACGGCGTGGCAATGGTTGGGTCGGCCCAGACTGGGGGTTCTCAGCCTGATGGAGCCAACGGGGGCCTGGTGGTTGGTGGTGGTGGGGGTGTTGGGGAGCCCCTGCCCGGAATGGTGGTTGGCATGGAGGTCGGGGTCGGATCAGGTACGCCCGGAGTGGCATCCATGGGTGGATGGCTCTGCCCGGCGTGGTTGCTGTAGCCAGGGGCCGGGGTCAGGTGCATGCCTGCCTTGTGGACCCGGTGACTGCCTGCCACCCATCCTGCCTGCATCATGTCGGAGCCCGGGGGGGTGCCTGGGCATGCCCACCCGGAGTGCTTTTTTTGCAGGGTTCAGTGTTTTCCACCCGGCTTGCTTGCTGTGCAGGGCCCGGAGACTGGTGGGGTGCTGGGGGGGTTGTGGGGGTCTTCGGTCTGGTGGGTGGGTGTGTGGGGTGGTTTAGCATGGGGTCTTGCGGGCGAGCGGTCTGGGGGAGGCTGTGTGGTGTTTTGTTGGTTGGGGGTTGGGGCGATTTTTTTTTTTTTTTAGTTCAATCAATAAAAGCACACAAAAGCCTGTTTTGGGGTACGTAAAAAGGAAGTTTTTGTATCCCATTCTTCTCCCTCTCCTTCTCCCCGTGACATCAGGTTGTTTGTTCTGAACTGTGGAGGGAGCATTGGGACTGTCTACGGTGTGGCTGGGGGAGGTTGTCCCTTCCCCTGGCAGACTGGCATTAAGACTGTATAGTCTCCCAGTGCAAGCTGTGGGGTCAGGGCGCACAGCAGCCTGTACCCATGTCCCGGTGGAGTGGCGATGGGGCACAGAAGTGCATTGTGGCAGCCCGTGCCAGCCGCTTGCCGCTCAGCACCCCCATCCTGGTGGCAGTGGCACGTCCTGGCTCTGCATGGACGGCATGGACTAATGCCAGGAGCGCAAAGCAGCAAGAGCGGCAGTGGCAGCTGAGACAGCAGCGACTGTGGCAACAGTTAGAGAGGCAGCAACCCTCGTCCTGACAGAGTGGCAATGCAGTCCTGTGCAGCCCCAGCATGGAGATGGGTAGAATGAGGGGCGCACCAGGAAGCACGTCACACACAACACAACAAACTCTTTAAATCTCACAGCATCTTGCCGGATCTTGCCCTTCTGTTCCTGGACACTGCAGGGAAGAAGGTCTTCCATTTTCATCGGAGCACGCCAAGCAGTCTTCTCTCTTCATCCAACACCATTTCATCCCATCCCTTTGGCACCTCATCACCATTCCACCATCCCAGCTAACCCCAGTTCATCGCTTCTTCATTTCATCCCAGTTGGTAAACTATTTAGATGTAAGTAAAACTGATGACAGTTGGTCTGGCTTTGGTTATTCCCATAAATTCATCAACTGCAGACTCACAAATTCCTGGACTTTAGAGGGCAAACAGCACCTCTCTGACAGTTCTAGCCACACCTTTTGCATGCTCTAGTATGCACTTTGTCCTACAGCAGACTGATTTTCACACCAACCAGAAAGAACTTTTATTTCAATGCTTCGTAATTGCATGTCACAGGTATCAAACCCACCTACAGCTGGCATGCAAATGACCACAAAGGCTCACCTCAGTACAGGGTGGGAGCACATCTGCTGTTGGAACAGTAGATGGACCCTGTGAGAAGGCTGTAGCCCTAAAAGTTAGAGAAGGCTGGAGTTCCTGTCAGGCTCACTAATATTAGTGCTCTTTTGTGGTGGGTTGACCTTGGCCGAGAGCCAGGTGTCCACCAAGGTTCTCTATCACGTTCTCGCCCCACACCTCCCATGGCACGACAAGAGGGAGAGAACGGATGGAAACAGCCCGTGGGTTTTAGTAAAGGCAGTTTAATAAGCAAAATAAAGAAAGGCAAGGCCACATGCGTGAAGCAAAGCAAAGCAAAATTGAGCTTTAGTCTCTACTTCCCATAACAGGTGATGTCTGGCCCTTTCCCAGGAAGCAGGGCTCCGGAACGCGTAGAGGCTGCATGGGGGGCAGACGTCTTCTTCCCGCCCCCTTCCTTCCCCCGCTCTGCCGTTTATCCCTGAGCTGATGCCATATGGTATGGAATAGCTCTTTGGTCAGTTTGGGTCAGCTGTCTCGATTATGTCCCCTCCCAGGATCTCATCCACCCCATCGCCTTGGTGCTATGCCAGCCTTGTAGCAGTCATAACATCCGGGTTATCTTCAATTCGAGCCACAGCGTTTCTGAAAACTGTATGGGGACATTAACTCCATCTCAGCCAAAACCCAATACATCTTTTTATGTAGATTTCATTTCATGATGGCCTAAGCTCATTCCACATTGAAATAAATCAGCTGCTTTGAGAAGCAAAATGTGGGCAAATTCATTTTTGACACAACTCCTTTAGATACAACAGAATGAGACCAGAGATTAATTGATATTATTCAGTATTTTTGTGATGTCTTCTCTACATATCTGTGAGTCAAAGTGGTAATTTCACAGAATCACTCAATCATTATGGTCCAACCATAATGACTCTGCATATATGGTATAGCTAATTTTAAACTAACTGAACAGTGAAATTTAAGAACTTTAAATCTTTATGCTTGCATTTTCTATTTAATAACTGTAAACTGAACTTCTCCTTAAAAAGAAGAAAGTAGGTTTTCTGCCTCACTTCCTAGGTGTCATTAGTCCTTTTGTCCAATGCTACAGTTTCCTACCGATCTCTGGTAGTTGAAGGCTTTAAGAGATACCACTTGCGATTAATAAAACCACTCAGTCTGCCAGAAACTCTTACTTGAATCCCAGTGATCAGGTCTTGGCAGCACCTAGCCTTAGATGCAACTCTGACTTCTACAGGGAAACACGAGAGCAGACTCTTGAGACATGCACTATTGGTAAAACAAAATACTCATACAAATCTGGCTGAACTCAGCAAGAACTACTCTAGCTTAACAGTGCACAGAGGAGAGAGAGAGAGAAAGAATAAAAGAAAAGGTAACTTGCTCTGCATCATTATTGTGTCTTTTGCAGGATATAACATCACCCCTTAATTCTGCTCATGCTGGAATCATTTTGTAATGTGTTTTCTCTTATGCGTTCACAGGATTTGATTTGACAACTATTCAGTCTAAAAGGACCTCCATTTACTTCTCTGGATTTCAGTTCCTGCCTTCTTATTCTAGTCTTGAATGCGTCCTACAGTCACTGATTCCACAATGTTACTCTTGATGTGCAATACCACAAGTGAAAGCAGAATCAGAGATGCACTGTTTACATTTCCTCAACAGAGTTTCTTTGTCTATGAATTTATTTTATACATCTAGGGGAGAGTATTTAAATTATATACCTCTTTTTTAAAAAAAAGGTACATTTTTGAATATATATAAGCATTTACTGTTTTTTTTATACAAATTTCTCTCTAAATGACAGTTATTTGCACTGAAGAGTTCCTTCATAAGTACCATTCAGTAGCATCAAGGGAAAATATAGGGCAACTGCTATAATATCACCATGCTTCTGTACCACAAAAATAAGCACAGACCTTTTAATCAGTTCTATTACAATTTCAGCTGCCTGAACCATGCTTATTTGCTTCCTTTTTTATCTGGTGCATCCTTATGTACACATCAACAATTTCTTGAAGAGGAAATTTGCTAATTGCAGGATTTTCCCCAGCTAAACTCAATTTATGACCTACCATGGACCTTTTGTTATGTTCTTACCCTGTGGAGAAGGACAAAGGTTCAGTATGCTTTGCAAATTGGAACTGGTGCCTTAGGAAAAATAAGAATAGCGTTCAGTCCCAGCCACTGATGCTCCCATGTCTCCTGTGTCTGCAGGGGTCTGTCTGGAGGACTGGCAGTGAAATTAACACAGAAGGTAGGACAAGTAAGTGGCATCAAATCTGTATCTAACACAAATAACTACAAACAGAGGCTGGAATGAGGCAATACAAGCAATCAGAGGACAGTAGGGATATTATCACTTCTTTCTACTCTTGACTGTACGATTTTGTTTGGGGTTCATTTATCTAATTACTGCAGGGATAAGGCCAGACAGCTGTTGCTTTGGGCACTGTGCTTGCTTTTATGAGCTGCTTTTCTCATCAATCATTTGAGCAGGTTCTGCTGGACGTGTGCTGGGTAACGGTGGGAGGCAGAGGCTGCAGTGCAGTCACAGGCGAGACAGGCCAGCCAGGGCTATTGAGCTGTATTAGCACTCCATCAATGTAATGGCAATCCCTGGCTGCAGGAACAGCCTTATTGGAGGTTAATGAAGAGTGGGTTTTGTAATTTCTCACTGTTACTGTTGTAAATAATGGTGGCAGGCATGCATTTTTTCTGTAGCCAGCCACAAAATAGAACAGCACAAGAAAATCTATGACATTCCAAATATTTACGAACATACATGCTTTTGCATGATGGATGGCCAGATTCAATGATCTTAAAGGCCTTTTCCAACCTAAAGGATTCCATGATTCTATGATGTTAAGCCAGAAGTCTTGTTGTAGTGCCCAGAGAATATGGAAACAGTCTGTTAAACCTTTTAAAGGATCTTACATATTATGAGACAATTAACTGATCGTGCTAACATGAAATCTAGGGGGTTAGGATAAACAGACTGAATCAGAACGAGACAAATATAGAATTGTATGATTGCACATTGCTTTAATGGAAGTCTCCTGGTTTTTTGTAAGAACTGAAAAAACCAAAACAGACTTCAACAACCCCAGCATAAACAACATCGGATCAGCTAGCAAATCTTGTCTTCCCTGTAGTGAAGCAGCAGATATACAAGCATGCACAGTCAGCAGATTACTTAAGCCTCCAACACACTACTACAAAGATTTGCTCAGCAAATACAAGTACACTTGGCTACCATGAATTTCAAGATCTCCTGATTTGCTTAGTGTCAGATCTCTTTGCCTTTCAAAATAAAATCAATATTTTGCTTCTCTTCAGTGACATTTTAGAGGGTTTCCTCCCTTCCTTTTTTCTACTTAATATAACTTTTTCAAAAGGGTCTTTAGATAGAAAGTATCTATCTAGTAAATTAAACAAGGCAATAACAGTTTTCTGGCACAAAATAACCAGCACGCTTCCCTATAATTCTCATGCTCTTCTATGGTGTGGCCATATCTAACGGTCTACCAAGATGGTGTCTTGCCCATGGTAATTTAAAAACCATGCCTGGAATTGTCTGGGAGAGCAGTCTAGTAGCCCAATAGCATGCCAAGGACCTTGTTATAAACGCAGGAGCATGGATGAGTGAGTATTGGTCCCTGGGAACATTTCTGCTCCTGTTTAGTTCACTTTATAGTCTGTATTTGTTTTAGCTAGGATAGTTAATTTTCTTCACAGCAGTTTCTATGGTGCTGTGTTTTGTATTTGTGATGACACAGGGATGTTTTTGTTATTGCTGAGCAGTGCTTACACAGCATCAAGGACTTTTCTGCTCCTCAAACTGCCCTGCCAGCAAGTAGGATTGGGGTGTAGAAGAAGTTGGGAGCAGACACTGCTAGGACAGCTTACCCCAACTGACCAAAGGGATATTACATACCATAAGACATTGCGCTCAGCAATAACAGCTAGGGAAAGAAGAGGAAAAGGGGACGTTCAGACTTATAACACTATTACAAGTTAGGGGCTGTGGTGATCCCCTAACCAAGTGACAGTCATTCTCTATTGCTCCCCTTCCACCCCAACCCAGGAAAGGGAAAATTGGCAATAAAGAGCTGAGAGGCCTTATGGATTGGAAAATAAAACTAAAACTACTTTTAATAAAATAATGGAAATACAAATAAAATATTTACAAATATATAGAGAGCCAAAATCGAACACAAAAACCCCTCTTTGATAACTACATCACCACTGAGTAGGCCCAGCACCAGGCCTTAGCCTGGTGAAGGGAGCCGGATTCTGGAACCTTCGATGGGGTTGAAGAGACTACTAGCAGAGTCCTCTTCAGATGCCGGCAGTTGAAGAAGGGAGAGAGAAAAAGAAGGGAGAAGGGGAACTGACCCTCTTCTTTTATACTGGATGTGACATTTATGGTCACCTGAACTGTCCATTCCACCCTAAGGGTGTAGCCCTTTGCTCTGCACCCTCTTTGTGGGACACAAGATCTAATGGTGACCTTGATGCATTCCTTTCCTTGGCTATAATTCCAAAACATTGGGTCTTATCTGTACAAAACAAGCTGCTAGCTTCAGAAAGTGCAGTTAATTGGAGCAGCTTGAGCTGAGAAGTAAAAACACTGAACAGAATTTTTCTGTTATAGCTCAACCAGGACAGACACTTGTCTTCCCAAGTAAATATAAGACATGATGGAGCCCTTCTTTCCTGGAGATGGCTGAGCATCTGCCTGCCGATGGGAAGAAGTGAATTAATTCCTTGTTTTGCTTTGCTTCTGCATGCAGCTTTTGCCCTTTCTAGTGAACTGCCATTATTTCAACCCATGCATTTTCACATTTACCCTTCTAATTCTCTCACACATCCCAATGGAGGGAGTGAACACACAAGTGGCTGTGTGGGGATAAGCTGCCTACCAGAGATAAAACACAACAAGATAAACAGAGATAAATGCAGTCATAGAATGTTGCACAGCTTGGCCATGTTTTTAATTCTTTAAGTTAAATATAAGAAACTTAGGTGGTGCAGTAGTGGCCTCCCAAGCATGTGATGCGCTATATGTTGCTCTGTTCTCTTCTAACATGTAGAATCTACAGATCCTACAGTAGTATGGCTAGGCTTCGCGAATGAAGATCCAGGGAGGGCTCCACCCATGCTCCTCATCAGCGCCTTTTCCAAGCACGCTGATAAAAAGAGGATAATGGATAGCACCCTTGAGCCTGTACAATGACAATGGATTATTTTTTAGGTGAGACACAGCATGCGCAGAGCTGGACCCACCCTTTAGTCCTAAGGTTCATCTGCCAGGGCCTAGCAAGCTTGGACGCTGGCAGCAAAGTCCTTAGGACGTAGGGTTTATTAGAGTGTCCTTCTCTTAGATGGAAGGCCTTACAGGGCTAAACGAGCTCCATCTGCCCGGGTTTGGAATTAGAATTGTCCTTCTCCTAGGATGACTGCCAGAAGGCTAATGAGCACATCCTACCCATCCAAGGATTCTAGGAACATGGGTATCACTCCGCACACTTTCCCGTGGGCAATGAGTTTAATGCTCCCTCTGCTGTTGGCACAGTTATTGCACCAGGGGCCACAGAAGACCCCAAGTGATTTTCAGACTGTGCCTGAGATCCTACAGACAGATCAGCCAAAACCATCAAACATTTGTGACACTAGCAAGACAAACCTCCCTAAAGGAACTTCTCTGCTCTTGTGATTGAAAAGAAGGCTGCTGTTGTTCTTGCTGCCTGCACAGGGTTGTCATCAGTCCACAGGGGAAGAAGGAGAGAGCACTGGTGAGTCACTTGGCTCTTTCTCT
The DNA here is from genome assembly GCA_013396975.1 of Bucco capensis. Classification (NCBI taxonomy): domain Eukaryota; kingdom Metazoa; phylum Chordata; class Aves; order Piciformes; family Bucconidae; genus Bucco; species Bucco capensis. Next base: position 12,633 of record VWZO01015161.1, read on the forward strand.
TAGGCCATGCTCATATCCTGCTGTAGTGAAGAAAGCCTGAAGAGAGCATTGCCTTACTCATTAAAGCTTCCTCTAAGAAATTTGTCCTTCTAGCAGAACTGGACTGTACTGCGTCGGCTATCACAAGGATTGGTTTAAGCATCAGGTCATCTCATTGCTAATTAGAGGAAGAGTGGCACAGAGGGCTTTGCATTATACATTCTCAGGAGAACAGGAATTCCCAGATGAGCAAGACTCTCTATTTTTTTGACTAAGGAAACAAGAATTTAAATGGAAAGAATGTAGAATAAAAGACAAACTTTCCCTTACATGTCTTTGAGATGTCTTTTCAGAAACAAACAAAGGACATACAGGTATTGCACAGAATATGTATAATCACAACTGTAAGCTTTTCACAGAACCACAGAAACCTTAAGGTTGGACGAGACCTCTAAGATCATCAAGTCCAACCATCTACTTATCACCACCATGCCACTAAACCATGTTCCTAAGCACCACATCTATTTCCATTATTTATAAAGATTATCTCCATGACTACATACAAAAGGAGATTCCCCAGTCTGCACATAACAATGGTCCAGCACCACAAATAATGAGTAGCAATGCAATCAGATAAGAAGGATTAACATTATTTAAGCCAAGCCGGAGGAAGTGACAAATTGCAATTTAATGCAGATAAGTGTGGAAAAAGGTGTAAAGCTTTGGAGTGGTCGGTAATGATATCCAATAAATAAAAGGAATGGTGCTTTGCCAATATCCACATGGTTCATATGCCACTTTCATCCTACCAAGACATAAACTGGGGAGAACTTACACTATCAGGAGAGACCCACAGGATCCAATGAGCCACCTTAGATTTCTATTTATTTATTTATGTTTAATGTCTTCCTCAATCCTAACATTCAGTTGCTTTCTGACCAGCAGTGAACATTTTGTTGTGATTTTCAGTAGCCTCTAGAAGGCATGACAATCTGACTCTTACCCCTGAAGGAAAATAAATTCAAAGAAATCTCATCTCTGCGCAAATTTGTTCCTAAAACCTGGGGATCAGCAAACACAGATTCTGGTGGTATAAGGATGTTCTTACTTGGAAAAATTCAAAGACAATTTAGCTAAGTCTGTCCTGTGATCCCCCCACTGCAGTGGGCTGCACTGGCATCCCTCTAGTCCCCTTCCAGCTGTGCCTTGCTGGTGCAAATGATCTATCTCTGTGTTGTATTCTGTAGTATTGTTTCCTAGGCATACATCTGACTCCAGGTACAGTGCAGCTCATCTCCATAGCATCATGTGTTCTTATGGGAAGAAATCCAGGTATGCAGGCAAGGACGATAGTATGGTGTGGTTAGCATTGGTCCCAGTCTATCTGATCACAGAACCAAGATACCATGACTGCAATGCTTTCATGTGTTTTTTGTACTGAACAGCTGAATAACAGAAGCAAAATGATACCAAATCAGAAAGGCAGACAAACAGAAAAGACAGAAAGAAAACTAAACAGGAGCCCACACCACTAATGATTTAATCCACTGCTTGCTGCCTTGTTAAATGCTACAATAAATAATGGCAGTGTTTGTGAATATACCAGTTAACACTTGCCCTAGAACAAATATCCAGTGCTTGTTAGTCTTTGTACATGCTCTCAGCTGTAATCCTGCAATCTTAATTCAGGCAAAATTCCCATCACCTTCAAACTCAGCTGCCATTTCCTAACTTTTTAGTGCTTAAACATGCAACCTTAACATTCCTTTAACATTGCTGTTCATCAATGGAATAATTCATTATGTTGTGTATAGCTTAGTGACTATGTAATTATTCTAGCAAGTAGCAGCCTTTAATAAATGGTATGTGATCAATAATGCAGAATTCAACATTTAAGCGTAAAGACAAAGTGGTTTTTTTTCATGAGTGGTGTCTGTAGGAAATGTCAAAAACATTTATCAAGGCTCCAGCCTGACAGTCTCCAGCTGCTGTCCACAAGAACTATAAAAATGAACTTTGTTGAGTCCTGCAAATATTTTTTGTATTGACTGTAATTAACTTTTTTTTTCCATGAACAAAACACAAAATAAGCACTTTCTGAGTATAAATACAATGGTCATTACCAACATTTTAAAAGTAAAACTTTGCCATAATAGTACTTTATCTCTAAACTGCTTATTATACAAGATTATATTATCTTGGTTTCCAGGTGCACCTTCAAAACAATCATTACTGTAACTCTAGACAGGCTGAACTGCTTAATATAAATGCAAAAAATGCATTTGTATTTAGGTTTCAAAACCTCAGATTAACAAGGCAATTGGAAAAACATTACAAACCAACGGTAAGCACTTTACCTCTTCCTGATATACAGGTGAAGCATGTATTAAAGGAGTAAGTAGTGTTGACTGTTAAAAAGCTCTTACATTTCTTAACAGATGATCTAGCAAAGAAGCACAGGGCAACACCAGCCCCTTTGCTGATTAATTCACATCCAGCAGTAGACAGAATGGCAATAGTTAGGAGTTACAAACACCACTGACAAATACAAGCAAGCTGCTGAAAACAGAGATCTAATGAATTTTGATTTAGTCCTGCTTGGCTTAAACTTTATTGTAAGTGCCAAAGTGATCCCTCCTTATCAAATCCTATGTCTAGTGTGATCAGTTTTCTAGGGATGTTATTTAAATAGCTAAGAACCATCCCATTCTGGACTCTGCATATCCAAGCAACGCTTCTTCCATCACATCTATCACCAGGGTGGGGACTGCATCAGCCATGTAAGCTTACTTTCTAAAGATCAAGCTCTTGATTCAGGAGCTGCTGAAGAAGACTTCACCATTAGCTAGCCTAAACTACACTGACAATATGATTTCTCTCTTTCCTGATGCAGGCAGAAAGAGTGATATAGCACTGGATAAGAACAAATGGAGGACCTTGCTGAAGTTGGGTAGGCAACAATTTTACAGCTCCATCCTCTCTCAGAGGTGAGCTGGCTACTTCATCTCGTCTAATAACTTGTGATTTCCACTTTGGTCACAACAATGTCACCATGAGTCAACAATGAGATCCAGTGTTCTCAAAACTGAGATCACTCAGAAAAGGCCTTGGTGTTGTTATGGGTAACAATTGCTGCAGAGACACTGTATCTCTGCTGACGCTGCTGGAGATATACCAGCTATTACATCAATGAATTTGTTTCTAAATCCATCTCTCTAAATAGTGCTCTTAGCACCTACTATGAACATTTCTATGGTAACACTGCTATTTGTTATTGGTGGCAACGCATACCAGACAAAGGCTATGAAAGTAGCAGTCAGTGCACAGTTTCACAAATGATAGAAGCAACTACCATCTCTTGAGCAATAAAGGGATCTTTCATTTACAGATAATTCATCCTCCATGCTTGTCACTACTGTATCTCAGTATCAGGGAAAAAAATGATCTTTGATGCCTTGTGACATTTTGTCACTCATCACAAAAAAGATTAATGAAGAAAAAGAGGCGGAGGAGAGTGTTTTTTTTAAGAAACATCTTTCCACCGTAGCAGAACAAATAAGGAAGGTAAAATACATTAGAATGATAAAAGGGAAAAGATACGACAACAAATAACACTTACAGAGTGATTTTTAATGTGCAGCACAGAATGAAGCTCGATGAAACATTCAAACATCAAATCTAAATGTGAAGCTAAATCAATACTGTGTGGTAGAGAAGGAGACAGTTCCTACAGTGTCATTGAGTGCACCATCAGCAAGTTTGCAGATGGCACCAAGCTATGGGGTGNTGCTTGACAGAGAGGGCTCTGAGCAACCTGATCTAGCTGGGGATGTGCCTGGCCACTGCAGGGAGGTTGGACTAGACAACCTCCAGAGGTCCCTTCCAACCCAAGCCGTTCTATGATTCTATGATTCTACTGCCTGTCTGGTGAAAGATGGTTTTATACCACAAAGCCTGAAAAAGGTATATCTTGAAGTAAATGGGACTGCTTGACTACAGATTGATCCTACACATCAGTATGAAATGTGAGAAGCACAGAAAGCAAGTGTGGCCAGAGTTGGGCCAGAATCCAAATGTGAATCATGTCAGCCACAACAACATTCAGATTATCAGTGGTGGAGTCAAAGACCTAACTTGGATTGACTTGTTTTCTTCCTCACTTCTTTCAGTACCTAAAATCCTTTAAAATAGATCCTGGAATTGATAGCACCACGTTTAGACAGAATGGACCACAAAACTGTCTGGCTGGGAAGCCTCAGGTACAGTCAAAGGCATTATGACAACTATTATGTTGAAAAATAAACAATGTGGGGTTTTAATTGCACTTCTAAAGCTGCCTTTATCACCTATTGTCCAGTACTATAGCTGTACACTAGCCTTTCATCTTCTTAAAGACGGTCCTCACAGTAACACTCATCTGTGAGTGTTGCAAACCATGCAGCTTACTGCTTACATTTTTAGAGTCAAATATCTTTCATTCTGTCCTGGTTTGGGTTAGAATAGAACAATTCTGTTTAGTGATTTCAGCTAGAGCTCCTCTAATTAACAGCACTTTCTGAAACTAACAGCATGTTTTAGCAGACTGAGCCTGCTTCTAGCAGTGATAAGACCTGACATTTAGGATTTACTACCAAGGACTGGCATGCAGACCAAGGTCACTGCTAAGTCTTGTGTACCATGATGGGAGTGCAGAGTAAAAGGCTGCACCTCAGGGAGGTTCAGGTGACCAACTAGGTATTCCATTCCGTATATCTCAGATTCAGTACAAAGAAGAGGGTCAGTTCCTTCTTCTTCTTTTCTTCTTCAGTGGCCAGCATCCGAGGAGGACTTTGTTGTCCCTTAGATCCTGACCTGAGAGTTTCAGGATCTCGCTCCCTCCCCACTTCTGGGTATGGTCTGCTGCTGGGCTGCACAGTATCGGTAGTGATTTAGTTGCTTCAAAGGGAGGTTTAGTATTGGTTTTGTATATAGCTGTATATATTTGCATATATTTAATTTTTATTATTATTATTCTCATCAAAGTAGTTTTAGGGGTTTTTTTCCAATCCACAAGTCTGCTCAGTCTTTATTATTTCCTTTTCCTTCGTGTAGGGGTGTGGGGGCAGTGGTGTGTAAAGCAAAATAAATAGTAAAATGTCATGGTCCACACACAAATTTGTCTATACGACTCCTACCGTATTTCTGTTAAATCCTGCACAACTTACCTGACTGCATGTGAATGTGCATTAGCTCATATTCAATAAAAGTTTTGGTAAGGTGAATACTGCATATGAACTCACCGCAGTAAAGGAAATTCATTCTGTCATTAATTTCTACCAGTTTGCATAGATGTTGCAAGAAATATGGTCTCTGTCAAGATGCTTCAGGATATGTTCCATTCTCTGTGTAATTACAAGACAGAACAGAGCACATTTTCAACTGTGTGACTATCTCTGGATGTCCTCAGATAATGTGTGATTCAGTAAACCTCTCAGTATTACTTTAATTAAGCTGTTGCTAGTGCAGTTGTTTGCTATGCTGGCAATGGTACATGCCTTCAGTAGGGTTTCCCATGCCTGACAGGTCTAAACTGAAAGGTTAGATAACATATGTCCATGGGTAGGATGTGCTCATTAGCCTTCTGGCAGTCATCCTAGGAGAAGGACAACTCTAATTCCAAACCCAGGCAGATGGAGCTCATTTAGCCCTGTAAGGCTTTCCATCTAAGAGAAGGACACTCTAATTAAACCTACGTCCTAAGGACTTTGCTGCCAGTGTCCAAGCTTGCTAGGCCCTGGCAGATGAACTTTAGGATTAAAGGGTGGGTCCAGCTCTGCGCATGCTGTGTCTCACCTAAAAAATCCATTGTGCAGACTCGAGGGTGTTATTTACTTTGTAAAGCCCTGTAGCGAAGCCTGGAAAGGAGTATTAGACAGACATG
>VWZO01015162.1:0-33186 GCA_013396975.1 Bucco capensis
TCGCTTCCTTTGTGGAAGATGATGTAGAGGAACCAGAAGGTGGCTATCATGTTGTCCATGCTCACATCTGATTTTTAATACTGTCCTACACTGCTCTTTCCTGTAGTATCACAGATTGTGTTTGGTTTTAGCCAATCTAGAGATATAGTCATAGAATCATTTTGGCTGGGAAAAGCCTTGAAGATCATAGAGTTCCAACCATTAACCAGCACTGCCAGGTCACCACTAAACCACATCCCTCAGCACCACATCTACATGTCTTTTAAATCCTTATATGGATAATGACTCCATCACTGCTCTGGGGCAGCTTGTTCCACAGTGTGTGGGGGGAAATTGTTCCTGATGTCCAACCTAAACCTCTCCTGACACAACTTGAGACTGTTTCTTCTTGTCTTATCATTTGTTCCTTAGGGGAAGAGACCAACCTTGCTAGCTGGAACTACAGATGTTGACTCCCTAACACAAGTTCTGCACTCCAGGTTAGGTGAGTCACAGAGATCCTGGCCACGTCATCCAATAGCACCAGAAGCAGGTTTGTCTCCAGTTTATATTCTAAAATACTGTTGGTTTATTTTTTTTTCCTTTGGTATCTATGTTTCTGTGGATGCTTTATTTTTTCCTTTTATTCAAATGAATGTGTTGCCTCTGTGCTTGGTTGTTCCTTGAGCATGTGAAGGATGGCAGGCTGGAATGATTCATTAGCACAGTTCTGCAAGAGCCTATTGCCCTATGACAACTTTCCCTTAAATTCAATATAATTTAGTTTGGGGTTTGTTTTTTTTTTAAAAAAGAAGCTTGGGAACCCAATTAATTTTTGATCTATTTATTATTGTTTCACCTTGAGAGGGGAACTATGAGTGCTTTGATAAATGTGTTCAAAAGTTTGCCCAGCTTCAAAACCTGCCTTTGTTAGTCTCTGTGCTGTTTGGTGCTGGTTTGGTTGGGAGCTCAGGCACAGCACAATAAGGAGGCTGGTTTTCTTCTCTCTTAATCAAAAAGAAAGTTTGTTGTCTTAGTGCTGTGATAAACCAGGTCTCAACCCTCTTACTAGTGGTATTATGTGCCCTGTACTTTCATACACCTTTCCCTTCACCCTTTCATTTTGGAGGAACTATTTCTATTCCTAAACAAACTTCACAATATGTTTGTTTGTATTTTTTCTTTCCAAAACTTAATTTATTGTGGAATACATGCAGCAGCTATTTTCTGGACTGATATTCATGACTGTGTCAGTTGTTTGAGGTTTTGTAAGATTTCTGGCTTTCAACAGCTTAGAAATTAGCCTTAGCTCTTTCTATCTTGTATATTTCTTCTGTCATTTTGGAAATGCTGAAATTACAGAGCTGTGGTCAAGTTGGCAGACTTGAAGCAGGTACTTCTCTGTGATAACAGCCTATTCTTATTTTCTGTAGCTATTAGTCAAAGAAGTATTGCTTGAAATCATCCTAGCCTAGTATTAATTAGCCCAAGTTTCATGGAATGAGAAGAGTGAGTTCACATGAGCAGAAGAAAAAGTCCCCATCTAATTACAGCCTGACAGATGCAGTAGATTTGGTTATATTATGGGGATTTTTCTTCCTCTGGAATGTAATCTGCTATGTGACTTTCTCCTAGCCCCTAGTTGCAACAGAATTCTAATAAGCTATGTGCACTGAAAAATGAAGTTACACCTGCAGAGCAGCCACCAGCTCCTGTGACCTCCAGACTGCCTGTCACAAGCCCTCAGCACCTGTCACATTTTGGGGGGATTTCATAAAAAAAAAAAAATAATCCTAGTGTCAACACATTTACCATGTGAAAGTTTTCTGTTAGTGTCTCCTCTTGTCTGATATCCCCATCCTTCAACCCTAAGGGGTGAAAATTCCAGCAAATGCTTTGGAAGTGAGCATTATGTTACCAAACATCCCTGCTCCATTTCCTTTAAGTGTTTCTATCCAGCCCTGGAGAAATAATCACTTTAGGGAAGCTAATAAAGAATGGATTAAGCCCCAGCTTTGAGGAGCTCATCTCCAAAGGGCCCTGAAACCTCTGTCTAAAAGCAATATGATCAGTATTAGAAGCTGACAAAATTATACCAACAGATCTAGGGCAGTGCATTGTAGGGAGAAACAATAGAAGTGTTGTCAGAAATATTACCCAAAATTTGCCTCTAGTAGTCTGGGAGGATTTCAGTCATCAACTTCTTCATTTGAAAGGTTTGTGTCATGTAAATCTGTCCTCATGTTTGAGATTGGGCTCACCAGGGACTGTATTTTCTCTTCAAGGCCAACCACTGTTGAGATTTTAATGTACATATATTAATGGATAATAAATTAGCCAAAAGAGAATAAATGTCTGTAGATGCTTCTCTATATAAATTCTCAGTTTCCTCTAGAATAGTGCAACCTGAAGGCATTTCCTCTGCTCCTCTCTCTGTTTGAGTGCTGTACATAGTCTTCAAGCTAAACTCAGCTCCTCCTTCCTCTTGGCAGAGAGAAAAGCAAGTACAAGGCACTGTCTTGATGTCTCACATGTTCTTTGCTTGCTAATGGAAGTCAAGAAGCCCAACAGCTAAAGCAGAGGGAGAACAGGCAGCAGTCACCTGTAGACTCTCCACTTCAAAGTCCTGGCCAAAAATAAGTGGTAATTTCTCAGCAGGAGATGGTGGTAAGAGCCCTTTAGGAAAGCCTGATAAGTAGTGAGAAGAATCAAGCAGAGATGAAGTAGATATAGGCAAGTTTGTCCAACCTTCTTCAAGCATCTGAGAATCCAGAGACTGTGTTTCTTTAAAGCTGTTGTTCCTTTTGCATCTTTTTAACCTGAATAGAAAGAAGCCTGTGAGATGTTAGATGTTCTGGATCCATTATTTCATGCTTCTGTATGGATTTAGATATATATATGAATGTAGATTTGAGATCTAAAGTCTTGAGAATTAGTGCACATTGCAGCACTAAGTGTCTACAACGAGACATCAACATTGGTTTGAGGATTGGAGGCAAAGACATAAAATGAGGGTTTTGATCTCTGGGCATGAGATCTAGTCCCAGTGAAGCCTCAGAGGGATGTGATACACATGATAGCACTGAGTCAAGTGAAATACCTGATCACAGAGGGATGTTAATGCAGAAAACATTGAAATCCAGAGCCTAATTTTGTTCTGCTGTTACCGTAAAAGTAAAATTCCACATTGTTTTAGCACCTTTATTGAAAGCACCATTTTAATAATATGGTAATGGTGGTGAAAAAAAAAGAGATAACTGGAGTGTCTGACAAAATTCTTCTCTTTTGTGAATGCTAATGGATAGCAGGGAACCACCTCTCCAGCAGCTGAGTAATTTGATTTTGTGTACTATTGTAAAAGATAATTAAGCATCTGAGAGGAGGGGGGGGAAAAGGGAGCAGAAAAGAGGGAAAAAGTGCCAGGATAAAATGAGTTGTATAGCTACAGGAAAGCTATTTTAAAAAATCAATTATTGCCTGCAACATGAGAAGCTCCATTTCAGAGCTGCCAACAAAAGGAACTGCTGGTAACCACCCCACTCTAGAGCCATTGCTCAAAATAGTACAAGCACTTCCAGAGAGAAAGTCAAGTCATTCATTAGGGAATACCCCCAGGACATATATTTCCTCCAAGAGGAGGTTCACATTCCTCTTTTGCAGAGGAAAGCAAAACTGTAACCAAGGGGAAATGCTTAGAGAAACCGTAGCGGCCTTAGAAGTTTATATGGAGCAAAATATTTATGGGAAAATAGTGGTTTGTGTGAGTCAGTTCAGATTATTCATTTAAATATGGTGAATTTTTCAGATCTTTGGGTTTAGATCAAAATGCTTTCTCTGCAGGAGTAACTGTATTGCAGTGCTTCTGTTCTTTGAAGTCATTAACCTCAAGTACAATTAGTGATACACTGAGAGAGGTAGTGTTAAAGGACCAGAGAGGAAGAGATTAAATTAAGAGTGTGACCAGCAGCAGGTGGTTCTCCTCTCTCTCTACTCTGCCCTAGGCAGGACACAGATGGAGTCCTGAGTCCAGTTCTGGGCTCCCCTGTTCAAGAGAGACAAGGAACTCCTGGAGAGAGTCCAGCAGAGGCTCCCAAGATGCTGAGGGCACTGGAGCATCTCTGGCAGGAGGAAAGGCTGAGAGCCCTGGGGCTGCTTAGCCTGGAGAAGAGCAGAGCCAGAGGGGATCTGCTCCATGCTAAGCAAGAGCTCAAGGGTTACAGGGGGCAAGAGGCTGGGGCCAGACTCTGCTGAGTGGTGCCCAGGGCCAGGCCAAGGGGCAATGGGCACAAACTGGAATCCAGGAAGATCCACCTGAACAGGAGGAGAAACAACTTTGCCGAGAGACTGCCAGAGCCCTGGCCCAGGCTGCCCAGAGAGGTTGTGGAGTCTCCTTCTGTGGAGAAGGAGAGGTAATCTGGAGATGATCTTGGGCAACCTGCTGTGGGTGGCCCTGCTTTAGCACAGGAGTTGGACTAGATGATCCCCAGAGGTCCCTTCCAACCCCTAACATGCTGGGATTCTGTGATATCATAGATTTGATCCACTGCTGGAGACAGTTGCTCTGCAAAACAACAGTGTGTTACTCAGGAGTCTGGCTATAACTCATGGCCAAGCAGCTGATCTGTACAGTAATATTTTCACAATATATTGGATTTCCCACAAGGAAAATTACAGTTTTTCATACACTGGCAAGTTAGACACAAAAAAACCCAGAGCCCTTTCAACATTGACTTTTTTCTGCTATTACTTTTCGATTAGACAACAATAAATTACTGAGGTTATAATAATTTATAATTGGGCTTGTAAAGATTTAACTTTTGCAAGGGATTAGCAGAGCTGAGGGGTAGCACTCAGCAAGGTGAAGGGACTTTGCTTTTGTCTGTTTTCAAAGGGATTTGATGTTTGATGTCTCTGCAGAGCTTTACCCTCTGATGGTTGTCTTAGACCCTTGGAGATCTGGCCCTTTGCAAGAGATTAACTCTGGGCCTTGGCTTGACAGATTAGCTCAATATCCAAGAGAACTTCCATCACTTGATGTACAGTGCAGAGGCCTCCAATGAGGTCATTTTTAAGCACTTCTTCAATACAAAGAAGAAAATCATCTCACTGCTCTTTCCACCTTTTTTTCTCAGGTGAAATGTTGCCCCTCACTGAGATTTATTTTCTTCCAAAAGATCAGTTAATTGGGAATTAAGCCAGCAGCCCAGCCAGCAAATCATCCTCTCTCTGAGTTTCTCCCTCATGAAGCTCCTGGCTGATATTCCTTGATAATAGGATGGGGGAAAATGAATTTTATGTAGTGAACAAAAAACATCATTTTTTTCTGTGATTGTTTGTTTGCAACTGGCCAGAATGGGCATCTGACCTACACAGGTAGGGAACCACCTGACCCTAGATGAGGGCTGAATCTATAGGAAATATAAGTATCTTTTTCTTTCTAGGGCAAAAGCAATGGAATCTCCGAATCGCTAAGTTTGGAAGAGACTTCTAAGATCATCAAGTCCAACCAACCATCAACTTATCACCACCATGCCATTAAACCATGTCCCTAAGTACAACATCTATATGTTTCTTAAAGATCTCCAGGGATGGTGACTCCACCACTTCCCTAGGGAGCCTTTTCCAAGATTTAACAACCCTTTCAGTGAAGAAATTCCTCCTGACATCCAATCTAAACCTCCCTTGGTGCAACTTGTACCCATTTCCTCTTGTCCTCTCACTGTTTTGAAATGAAAGTCCCATGGTTATGTTCATGGTGTTTCTGCTTAGTGTCAGGACCTCAACTCTCATGAGCCACAGAGATTTCTTTTGAGGTTTTTGCAAATCAGTAGGAGCAAAATGAATGTTGTTGGCTAAGTTGAGAGCTTTTATTTTTTTTTTTACAAGCATAGCCCTATACCAAATGTTGCTCCTGAAAGTGGCCCCAGAGCTGACTGAAGGCTTGTAGCAGCTCCTTCACAGTCAGCCCACGTAAATCCTACTTCTGTATCTTATCAGAGAACAGATGTCAAGTGTATGCCTCAGCAGATCCATCCAGAAGCCCAGCGTGGTGGGATGCCTGCTGACCCAAGGCCTGACATCTGTCAACTGCAGCCAAACTGGAAGATGCCAACTTGCTTTTCAGCATGTGGGGACCACCCAACCAGAGCTGAGATTATGAAGCTAGGTGTTTGAGGAAGAGCTGCTGAAAACCACTTGCTTTGAAGGAAAAAAAAGAGGTCAGATAAGGGTAGAAAAGGCATGGCCTCTTTCCTGTCTTGGTTCACCAATAGGAAACACCTAGGATGGTTCCCTTCAGCACAATAGCCACAGGAGCAAGTGGTGAAAAGTAGAGTCATGCTGCTTGGGCTGCTGCTGTCTGCAATGCTCTTCACAGAAGGAAGCACTCTGCTGAGGAGGCTGAGCCACACAACTGCAGTGATTTCAGATAAAGAAGGCAAAAATCACCTCCAGATATGTGAGAAATTGTCACTTTTCCTTTTCTTCCTATCAAGATGGAGGGATTTGTGCATTTTGTGGGGGAGAAGTGGTATTAATATGGTGGTTTTTTTTAGAATTGAAGATAATATCTTTATTAAATTGAATGTTTCTTACAATTACAACTCCTGCTGTTGGCTTTTTAAGCATTGTTCTTGTCTCTTGCAATGAAAACTCCTACCGTGGACTTCTTAAGCATTGCTCACCTCTCATTTAAATGAATGGAAACGGTCACATTTTTTGTGTGGCAGAATTAAGAGTGTTATTAATTACTCAGTCATTACAGCTACAGAAATGAAGTTAGTCTCTGTATTATCCTAAAGGAATCTCTGTGTTTTCTTCTTCACTCAAGTCAAAGAGCAAGCTCCTGTAATTGGCATGTCCAGTAAGGATCATTCCAAAGAGTGGAGATCTTATTTGGGATGTTCCTGATCAAAACCACATAGCTATTTTCTCTAGGTGTCTAATGCAGGACTATTCAGAGCCAATGCTTGTCCAGCTCCCTGAGTTGATTACCTGTACTCATAGCATGATTATAAGAGATATAGAATGTCAGAGCAATCATTGTTGCTCTTCTCTTAATTTAGGGAGTCTCCTTGTGATTTGCAGGCATATATTTTCATTTAATACATCAAAATATTATCCAAAATTAAACAGGCAGAATTTTCTTCATTTTAGATATGAATGTGATTTACAGTCACCTTAAATATACCTAATTAATAGCCATAGCTTTTCTATTTTGCTATACAAAGTAGTATTTCAATTCAGAAGCATAATATTATCCTAGGATTTAAGGCTTACTAGATCTCCTCCATAGCTACAATCCATAACAACAGCCACATCAAATGACCTTTGGTTTGTCAGCAAGAAAGAAAAGGCAAGTGGAAGACCTTTCAGGGAGGAGAAGAACTAATGCTGCTTAAAATGATGTTCCATATAGTTAAAACAATGAATCACTTTGAAGACGAGTGAAAGTTAATTGCACCTTGGATTCAGCAGCTCCAAATAACCTCATCCAAAAGTCACTCCTCAGTCACAGTAAGTAATGTCATGGAAACATCTTCATCAGCAAAAGTTTGTGGACTACAGGCATTTAAGTGGCTATATGGAAACATTTTGCAGTGATGTGTCTATGTACCATTTGACTTCACACCTCCTCTTACTGGAATTGTGCATTAAGTGATTTATTTTTTTTTATACCATTCTTATTCAGTTGAATAGATCAGGAAGGTTAAGGTCACCTTAAGCTATGCCTTAAAATTCTTCCTGGCTATGCCTTAAAATTCTACCTAGTATATAGTTGAACCTTTTCTTTTTAAATCTCCATTTAAAAAAGGAGCAACATTCCTTTCACTCTTGAAGCAGATGCAGCATGAATTGATGTAGTTCTCCAGACTGCTGTTATCAATGCCTGGATTCCTTTCTTCACCATGTGGGAAGATAAAGAGAATTTCCCTTTATTCTCAAGGTTACAACTGCTCTCATTCATTCCAGCTTTCTGACTTGAAACAGGTTATGCTTGCACATTCAGGGATTGATCCCAATTTGTTAGAACAAGATCTAATTCCCCATTCATTCTTTGCTTCTGATTTATAAATGGGTTACACAGCACCATCTGATATGTGCAGGCTGTTCTTGCACTTCCAGAGAATTTAATACATGCATTTTGAAGGCAATTTTTTTTGCCTAATAATAATAATAATATCTGTCTTGTATCCTGGCTTGCAGAAATAATTTCTTCCAGCAGCATCTTGCTCAAACAATTTCTTTACATTTGTCTTTTTAGTAATTGTCTCTAGAAATTGATTTCACTCCAGTATGCAAGTTCATGATGTGCAAGGTTTGAATTGCCTGCTAGATGGTGAAATCACTTGTTTGCAAACAGCCTAGTGCCTGTTTTGGGGCTCTTGATATCTCCTGATATGCCATACTTCAGGTCACCTTTGGCTCATCTATTTGGACCAATATTGCTGGAATGGGAAACTGTTTCTTTCCAAGTTTCACAAATTCATCCTAACATTGGCTGAGATGAGTCCAAAAGGAAACTAGAAGCTGTAGGAGCCAGGGACACAATGTGGTGTTCTTCATACCAGCCAAGGTTCCTGCTCTGCTGAACTCACTGCTTAGGACTTCAATCCCTTTCTTACAAGCATCTGATGGTATCAAAATACTTTCCTGGCAACTGCTGGGATTCTTTCAGAGGCTACAAGTAGAAATTAATCATCAGACCCATAAACTCCTCAAGTACATACTTTAGAGGTCTCTCTTGTTGAGATATGATGGTCTCCTTTTGGAGCACTTGACTTCTGGCTCAGAATCAGTCCTGTAAGATGGACAAAGAGGAAGAGGATTGATAAATAGCAGAGATATCATGTGTTAAAGCACCCAGTAATGCTGGCTGAGTGTTCTGCTTTTCCATCCTTACTGTCCCCAAACAGGATCCTTCAGTCCGTTTTTGCCTGGCATAAAGTTGGAAGTACTTTGAACAACAACACACAACTGAATACTCCAGCCCAGCTAGCTTGGAACATGGTAGAGTTGCTGCTGGAAGAAAGCATGGAAGAAGCTAGTGAGTGTGAAGTCTTACTGATAAGGTGACCTATGGAGTATTGGCTGATGATCAACCTCTAAAGTGCACAATTCTGGGCAAATTTTGGGCCAGCATTGACTCTGCAACAGGTAGAAACTCCCATGAACTTACTGCAGTTGCATTTTCTTCCAATTTCTTTCTTTATTTTTTTCTTGCTTATTTTTAACATATTTCTTGCATTATGTATTTCTTGTGTCTTCTTTCCTCATTCAGGTATTAACTTACATTGGGAATTAAGTGGGGGGGAAGTGCTTTGAAAGCATTGCCAGGTTCTATTTTGGTGGGTTTTTTTGATGTGGCAGAGGAAAGCAAGAGTGGCTCTTGGGGGTTGTGAGTGAAGTGATAAGGACTGCTCAGTGGTGAGTGACAGCAGTGCAAACATCCAACCTCAGCACCCTGACACCCTTGGGTTGCTGAGCTGTAGGTATTTCCAAAAACATTAATATTTGACTCTGTTCCTTAGAAAAACAGATGCTTTCCATTTTAAAGATACATGAAATTAAATGTTGACTTGTTAGAATCACAACTGTTTTCCAGTATTGAGGCTGATTCTTTGATGCCTTCTGAATGACTTCTGTAGCTACATTAAGATGTAAGGTCTGTGGGTCTTGACCTTCTCTATGACCTCCTCTCTTCTTCTTCCTTGGTTCACCTCTTGTTCCTGAATCTCTGAAAACCTGCAGAAGCCTTAATTTTGCTTACACTTGGACTCTCCAAGCTGACACTATAGGTAGGTCAGCAGCACTAATTCTACTGATGTTTCTATTATTCTGAGTCCTTTCAGGTATTTTAAGAGTCAAGATGTCCCTGTAGCTATTATTCTCAGCAAATGCTTTCCCCCCTTTTCCTCACAGCCATGATTTTTAAAACAGCAAAGATTCCATAAGTCACTGAGGCTTCAAGAACTGGGAGAGGAGATTTGAGATCCTTAGGTTTTATTTCTCTTCATATATCTCTTGGGTTTCTGTTTTGACAAATCTCTGAAAGGTTTCTACCAGAACTGGTGTCTCCATGCAAAATGTTTCTTCATTCAGTGCCTTCACCAACAGAGCCCAGAGCTGGGAGAAGCAGTAAACATGCAGGCAAGAAAAGCTTCTCTTGTGTTAGCAGAGGGTTTGTTATTAATGTTTTGGGGAGAATATTTGCTAAATAAAGTCTTTTCGTTACAGAATGCAAACTTTTATGTTTCCTTTGAGTGTGTTTTCTAAATAAAACACACACAAAACTGAAAACTGCAGGATGGCAGCTAGGTAAGAAAGACCTTTTTTGTCCCCAAATGCCCTTTAATTTGACAACAATAAAATAATAATAATAATAAATCTCCCTTCCTGCCATCAGTCACACTGAAAGCACTGTGAGGACTTCATTAACAGGAAAGGCTGCAACAAAGTGAATTTCAGGCAGCAGAATTTAAGGCAGTTCTTGTGGGAATGGCCTACTGTTCTTTCCTTTAGACTGTGATTAATTTTTACATAAATGAAACTCCACAGGCAGGAGACCTCAGAGGCTTCTAGTTTTCTACTCTGAAATGTTCAGATTAAACATGCAGGCAGAAGGTTTCCAAGCTGGAAAACTGCTGTAAATATTGCTGTTTGTTACCTACAAGAAACTTCTCATCTAATGGACAAATGCTGTGATGTATGATTTATTCCATCCTGTTATCAGGGCTGGTGTGATACAACTTGTCTGAACCAGGGTGGATCTTCTAAGTGTGCACTACAGTGAGCTCAAGCTATTGTCATGGCACTGGTGGCAGCCAGTGTCCTATATATCCACATCTCTGCTTTTTTCCCAGAATTCCAGCATGGTAGGGATTGGAAGGGACCTCTGGGGATCATCTAGTCCAACTCCTCTGCTAAAGCAGGGTCACCCACAGCAGCTTGCCCAGGATCACCTCCAGGTGCCTTTGGAATCTCTCTAGAGAAGGAGACTCCACAACCTCTCTGAGCAGCCTGGACCAGGGCTCTGCACACTCACAGCAAAGTTGTTTCTCCTCCTGTTCAGGTGGAACCTCCTGGGTTCCAGTTTGTGCCCATTGCCCCTTGACCTGTCCCTGAAAAGTGATGAATGCTGTGTCAAGGAGTTGGAAACTTGTTGCTTGGAGAATGAACCAAATAATCTGTTTGTGATGCTGGAAACAGGAGAACAACCTGGATAAAAGAAAACCCTTATGACCTCCAACCTCAGAACCAAAAACTGTTGTGACTGAAGGTTTTGTAGTGATTAATATCTTGCTATTTTTTTACACTCTAGGATACTTGGAATGCCTTAAAATATGTGATGTTGGTGGACAATAGTTCCACCAGGCTTTGAGTTAACATTTCTGGTGTCTCAAGTAGGAGTAAGAGTTTCTGTTATCTTTTTATGATAAATAATTTGCATTCATTATATAAGGATATAATATATAATTATATTATATTGTTATAATTATATTTATAAATTTAATATATATAATTTTATTCATTATATACAGCTCATTCCAGCTGATGATAGATTGGAAAGACCTGCACTGTGAATGGGAGGCACTGCCCCATTTATCTCATGGGATCTCAGCAGCATCCTGGGTGTAACTCGGGGAAAATGGGATTGTCAACCTACAGTCTGCTGAGGACGTTGCAACCAGTTGTGCATAATTAAAAGGAAATAAAAGCATTAGGTAAGGCATTTGATATGAGAATCGGTGATATCAAAGTGGAGAGAGGTGTATTCCTTTCTTAGGTAGCATCTGAGAGCTTAAGGAGGCAAGGAGCCATCTCTTGGAGCTTCATCTCTGCAGGCTGGAAGTTTGTCCCCAAAGCCCTTTGCATTACACATGGGTGCCATGAATCCAACCACAGAAACAGCACAGATGCTAAGCCAAACTCTCACTAAGTGGTGAAATAAGTGAGGTAAAGTTGAGTTGCTGAGCTCAACACTGTACACACCTATGGATAATGCCCATGGCTGGGGCCAGCTAGGAGAGGGTGGTACCTGGATGTGTAAATCAGCCACATCTGCAGGCAGGTTGCAGTTAAAATGCAGCTTGGAGATAGCAAAATGAAAGAAATGAAGTGCTTGATGACTACAGTGATATTTATAACTAATATATATATATTAAATCAAGTTCTACTTGATCTAAGCCTTTATGATGATTACCAGTAGCTGTTACATAACATCAGAGAAGATACAAACCACACATGCTATTCAAGTGCCTTTTTTATTTTTTTTTTACCAGCATTCCATGAATGACAACTCAACTGGAGATTCTAAATTTGATAAAATGCTATGGCATCTGCTCATCATGCATTTGTGAAGCCTTTTCAGACTGGGATGGTTGAGATAGGATTCAACTGATCACCATCTTCTGGCAAGGGAAATCCCTCCTGTGTGTTTTCCTCCTTTGAGAAAATCACATGCAAAGCCTCACACTCTGAATTCTGTGTAAATAGATGCTGTAAAGCAGTGGTTAAGGTAATGAATCTTAAAAGGAAAAAATAAAATAAGATTTAAAAAAAAAAAGCTATTTTTCTTCCTTGCAAACTCTCCCAAGTTAATCATCTGGATCTCTCTCTAACAAATCTTGGAGTATTTGCCATTGACCAGAGGTTTGTTGGCATTGACAGCAGAGGATTGATTGCCTACAAGAGAAGCAAGCAGAGGAGCCAAGGGAATGAAGTCAAATGTAGACTGATAATGAAAGGGACAAGCACCTCCTTCAAGTGTCTCTGAAGACAACTTCCAGTACAGTGCAATACTGGAACCAGAGTAATGAAGAAGAGTGAGGTTTTTTGGTCAGAAGCATTAATATGCAGAATGAGATGCTCCTCATAAGGCTGTTGATTCCAAGGTAGTAAATTACAGTTGTGGAGATGCATACATTTGCCTTTCTTCAAGCTTGGTAAGTGCCATGAAGCATTAGAAATAATTCCATCCTTGTTACAGTTGAAATTTCACTGTAGTTCCAATTTTCATCCTTCCTAAGCCATAGCAGATACCAGCTTTTGGCCTAAGTTTTGTAGGATTAAGGCCTATTCTGATCAGATTTGAAATGAGATAGGTAAAGAGTTTCTGAGCTCCTGGTAAATCCCCTTATAATTAAAAATATAAAAGGAAATTTCTTTTAAGCTTAGTTTTAGAAGGATGCTGCTATAGTTTTCCATCCACTACAACTGCAAATGTAATTACAATCAAAGTAGATCTGAAGGAGAAACGTAATTATAATAGAATAGATCTAAAGGAAAAATGTAATTAAGTCAAAGCAGATCTAAAGTAGAAATACTGATAAGAAATTTTGACTGAAAACCTAGTAAAACTTGTCTTTGGTACTGTCCATGCCAACTTTTGTCTTATACTTTTGACATTTGATTTAGCCAGATTTGGTTGATGCAAGGCTAAGAGATTAACCTAATTACACTTATTTTATAGAAAGTAAAGTAACCAAGTGACTTTCCAGCCCAACTTTGCAGTCAAACTTTCTCCCTGATGTTTCTGAATGTTTGCCATGCCTATAGTGGAGGGTTTCAGTGAATTATGAAGTCTTACTCAAATCCTGAGTTCAAGAAAAAGATGGTTTTTGTTAGGAAGGAATGAGAAGACAAAATGACAGAGCCTTTTCCTGTTCCTCTTAGTCATGGTTCAGCTCTCTGAATGTTTATTGACAATATATGGGGATAACTGAGTTACTCTAAATTAGAGATGATATTTAATTCTTTGTAGAATAGCCACAAAACATGACATGAACTCTCAAACTCTCTTTGTAATCCATAATTATTTCTTCATCTAAATGAGCCCATGATTTATTCACCATAGATCTACAAATTGATTAGCAACCAGCAAACTTTTCACTGGGTAATTTATTTAGTAAATAGTTTTTTGGGGCATTATTGGACTGGCTGCCCAACAAGTTGAGCAATAAATAAACACAGATTCTATCTTGCTGTTAATTGGAATGAAATGGCAAGGGATTTGCTTGTTGTGACTGCCCCAGGGGTAAAACATTTGAAGCAACTAAGACTGTTATATATGAAAGTAAATATGATTCCTAATCTAATGCTGGAAATCACAGACTCATTAAGTCCAACCTTCAATCCAATTCCACTGAACCATGTCACAAAGTGCCATGAAAAAGCCATGATTTATTCCTTCATACCTACCTGAAAACTCAAGAGGAACAAAAGGACTTCTGTAGGCAGTATTGTTCTTTTTAATTAATTAAAATCCATAGAAAGTTTCATAAATTCTTAAATGCATTTGTCTATAAGGCTAGGAAAGTTCTAATCATCAGGAAAGCATGTTTGCTATTAATATCAAATTAAGCTCTGATGTCTAACATTTGCATCCAGATGTTAAATGCATCTTCTGTGTCACTGTAACACTCAGCTGAACATCAAGGGAATTTCAGAGGATTTATTAGCGTGTGATGTTCCAGCACAGATCAGGGATTTGGCATCATGTGGAAAACTCACTCCTGTGCCACTTTCCCACTGTCAAATCAATCTCTTAAAAGACAAAGAGGATGGTGGTGCCTCCCAAAATATCTAATGATAAAGAGAAAATTCAGAGCTATGCAAAGAAGCAGAGAGCTGAACCGTGACATTCAAACTATGACTGTGGAGCTCTAGCAGGCATGAACAGCAGGACAGGACCTTGAAGGACAACCTTGGGAGAAAAGTTTTTGCTTTTGTGAGGTCAGATGAAGCTGGTTTGCTCCTTATGGATTTGAAGGATCTAAGGGAGCTTTTCTGGAAGAGCAAAGATTGCCTTGTGGTGTCTGTTAGACTTCGATCTGCACAAAAATATTCTTATTTATAACAATGACCATTTCCTTGGAGGCTTTGCTGCTCCATGGGCTGATGGCACATAGCCCCAGTGAGCCCAGTAGCCCAAACCCCTTTAGCTGTCTCTTGCTCCTATTTAACCAGCTGGGATCTGTGAGCTGCAGAAGACTCAGTAAGATCTTCTGGTATTCCTGTTATTATTCTGGATGTTATTAGAGACCCAGGAAGTCCTCACAAGTCTCCCAATTTAATTTCATGGTAATCTTTCCTAAAGGATAATTTACATGAGAAGTTCTTTATCCATGCCAGCAACAAAGCTCTGGCACCACATGCTCCTCAAATGCCTTTGCCTAGAGAGCTCAGGCTCCAAGTGGCTTCCTGGGGTATCTGTGGAGACAATTTAGAGCTTCCAAATTTGTGTGAGATACATTTTGCCCTCAAGTGTGATGCAGCCATGGTGTAAAAAATTAACTGCAAAAGTTCTGCTTGCACCAGAGTGTTCACAAAAAGCCCCCAAAACTAGGGTGGGAGAGGCTACTATATTGAAATTCCCCAATATAATTGTTTTTATTGTACTTTAGAAGAATTAAGGATACAAATCAGGTCCTAAGTAACCAAACCTACAAGGTTAGCATCTCTTCTGTCAGAGGAAATATAGTTATGGCTGTTCTAGCATCTCCTATTCAGCCCCTTCACCTCTTTAGAGAAGAGAGTGACTTCCTCATGAAGTCAATCTCTCACCTGCCAAAGGCTTAGAAGTTTCAAGGCCACTATTAAAAACCTAGAAGGGTAAGTATCAAAGGCATATTTGGAGAGTAGCAGTGAGATGATCAATCACTGATGACAAATCCAAGGTCTCATGTTATGATGTGCAGGAGCATGTTGGAGACATCTGTTCTGGGTGCAAAATGCTTCTTTTCTCAGCTCCTTTCAGATGAGCAATCTGCTGGAAATGGAGCAGAATTACATGGAATGGAGTCATTTTAGTGGATGTAATCTGGAAAAGAATAGCTCTCTAAACAGATGAATTTATAAATTATGTATTTTTGACTTTTAGACATATCCCAGGGATCCTATAAATCAGGATCTCTCGTGTTATATATAATATGTATTATATATCATGCAAAACATTTCCAGACCTTGCTGATATTACTACCCAACACATCTTGCATTGCACCACTTGAAAACCACACTCCAAAGCTGCAACCTACCAGGCTTACACTTATCTACAAAACCTGCTGCTGTGTTGCTGAAGAATTTTACTGCTGAACTCTATTTATAAGCCAGCATTGGGTCCCCTGTTTTAGAGGTTTCGGTTCAGTGCATATTCAGTAACCAGAAAAGTTCTCTCTACACAAGGAAGACATGGAGCTGGTGGAGCAGGTCCAGAGGAGGCTACAAAACTGATGCAAGGGCTGGAAGCTCTCTGCTGTGAGGACAGGCTGAGACAGTTGGTGTTTTTCAGCCTGGAGATGAGAAGGCTCCAAGGAGACCTTCTTGCAGACTTTCAATGCTTAAAGGGACCTAGATGAAAGATGGGGACAGAATTTTTAGCAGGACCTGTTGGGACAGGACAAGGAGTGATGGTTTGAAAGTAAAAGAGGAAAAAATTAGTCTAGAGAAAAGGAGGAAATGCTTTATGCTAAGGGTGGTGAGACACTGTCCCAAGTTGCCTAGAGAGGTGGTAGATGTCCCATCCCTGGAAGCATTCCAAGTCAGGTTGTTTGGGGCTGTGAGCAACCTGCTCTAGTTGCAGATGTACCTGCTGAGTGCAGGGGAATTGACTAGATGACCCTGAATAGTTGTTTCTAACCTAAACCATTCTATGATTCTCTATAAAGTATGTACAATTTATTCATTGTATTTATCCTTATGTTCTCTCAACATATATATAGTTTATATATATATATATCTATTCTTTATATATAAGAAATATTTTTGTAAGTGTTGCATCTCTTTTTTTATATCAGTGTAGAAATATGTAACATCCCTATAGCTGATATTTCCACATGAAGGCAGGTTGTGGCTCTTAGGAAAGCGTCAGCTCCCAGAGAGGATCCTTAGATGTCACCTATGGCCCATGGTTGGGCTCTTCCTGTGACACCCTCACTCAGCACGCACAGGCTCTTGAGTCTTCATGTCCACATAAAATAGAAGATCCTGGAGATGCTCTCCACCACTTCAGGATATTCTACAGTTTTCATTAAAGGTCTGAGTGCAGTGAGGATTTGATTTCCTTTTTTTGAGCCATCTGGAAGCTGTGTGAGAACAGCTGCTCCTGCAGCAGGTGCCAGCTCCTAGATTTCCTGGGAGAGAAGCTAACAAGGTTTGAGGAGGTCTGTCTCTTAGATCAACTTAGGCTGTCATTGGATAGTTCTGCTTTTTCTCTATCAAACAGGTACTGTATTTGTTCAAAATTAGTAGATAAACACCTGGGACAAAATATCTTCCTCTAAGTCTATGTAGAGACTGGAAATTGCCAGAGAAAAGAACCTGTACTGAAAGAGTGTGTGGTGAAGGCAGAGTTTCTGATCATATTTTTATTAGTTTAGTCATCTGTAGAAGCAAACTGAACAGCTAAAAATAAATACAAGTTAGGAAGAACATTCAAAACTGATCTAAAACAACTAGGAACTCAGTGTCATCTGATGGTCCTCACAGTTGGCTTAAGATCTCTGTCCACAACTTGCTGTTGATGATGATGATTATTATTACTACTTTCTGGCAAAGTGATTTGCTTCATAATGCTTCTATTGATTCACACATTTAGTATTCTATTTATGTCCTCTTCTCTTTTGTAGAATCAAACTTTTTTTTCATAGCTTTCTCTTAATTCAGGTATTTTTCCAGTTGTCTTCCGGGTTCAAGTCATCTCCCTGACCAGTGCTTCAGATCACCACCAGGTAACTGAGCTTATCAATTTCCACCAAGTGCCAGATTCCAGGCTATAGAGTTCAAAGACAAAACTGCAAAAGAGCCTATTTCCTCTCCAAAAGTTGTCTAGATTTCAGTGAAATAAAATAGTATTTTGCATAGAGAATTTCTAGGCTGATCTTTGCCCAAGTTAGAAAAATCACATTAATTCTGGAGGTAGTTATGGTTTTCATTCCTACATGTTTAATTAGCCACAACAACAAATATACTCATTTGCTATCCTAGTTTTATTAGGTCAAATCAAAGATATTGCTCTGAAAAAACATATATATTAGAATTTGGTATCTGATCTGATGAGGAATAGATGGTAAATATTGATGGACATTCTAGTTTAGTCCTCATTTTCAGCTAACTTGGACAAATATTTCAGTGACTGGAAGAGCTGAAGTGCTAGATACCAGAAAATAAACAAACAAATAAAGAAATCATTAATAATCTCTCTGGGGGGTTCACATCCCAATTCATTAGGGCTTGGAAATCCCAAGCCCTTCCCATTGAGCTCTTTTTGTCTCCATCCGTATCAAATGAATTCTCTTTGCCTTATGTGTTGTATCTTGCAAAAGATTTTCTGGCTATTATTAGCATCTTTTTTTTTAGGCATTTAGGGCTAACTTCTCGCTTACAACTATTTCTAAGCTAATTTTCTAACAGTGTATTTGATCCTGGAAGTTGCCTGGAGGTTTGGAAATGATTCAGTGGAGGGCACTTTCCCAAAGAAAAGAAGCCTTTTCTTTTCCCTTTCAAATAGAATCTAAAGGTCAGACCATTTCAGGAATATTTTAGCTCTCAATAGAGATGCTTAAAAGCTTGAGGGGAAAAAAACTGAAGCTGTCATTCCCAGTTTAGAGTTGTCCTACAGTTCATTTAATTTTGAGATGGCTTCACTTTGATTCATGGTGTGTTTTAAAGAGGACTTTAAGGTAGAAATGGTGCAACCAAAGAAGTTATCTGTAACATTAAATGGGAGATGGTTTCTGTGCATTTTTTTTTGCATTCTAAGTAGGGATTACTTGAATCACAGAATTATGATGGTTGGAAAAGACCTCTGAGATCTACATGTCCAACCATCCACCCAACATTCCCATGCTCGTGACTAAACCATCTCCCCAAGCACCACATCTACATGGTTTTTGAACTCTTCCAGGGATGGTGATTCCACCAACCTACCTGGGTAGCTTGTGCCAATACCTGATAATCCTCTCAGAGAAGAAATCCTACCTAGTATCCAATCAAAATCTCTCCTGGTGCAACTTGAAGCCATTTCCTTTTGTCCTATCACTTGTTACCTGAAAGAAGAAACTGAGCTCTATCTTGAGCACGGGTGAGAAGGTTTGAACAAGTTAAATATGAGCTCAAAACACAGCTTTGGGGAAAACCAGTTTATCCTCCACAGTGTACTGTGATGTCTCAGGTCATTGCTTTTTCATAGTTGGTAAGAAATTCAGCAGAGCATTAACGTCAACATCTACTTTTCCACAGCTGGTGTTCTGCAGCTCCATTTTCTCTAGGAGACATTTGAAATGATGTTGTTCTTGAGGTTGAATTAGGAGCCCTCTGGGGCATACAGACACATTGTCTGAGAGGAAATGAGATGATGGTGAAGGTTTCTCCTCCAGGAGCAATAGTCTGAGGCAGTATCAGGTAGGCTCTTGAGTTCACTGGGCTGTGGTGGAGAAGAATTAATTTCTTAAGAAATAATACCTTAAAAGCAATGCAAATAAACATCTTATTGAAAAAAATATTATACCTGCTACTAGAATTCTATTTGCTCCAGTGGGCCTGAACAGGTTCTTTTGTTATTAATGCCTACTAACTAATTTAGTTGCTAATACCTGCTAATTCCATTTTTATCAGCTCAGGAAAAAAGACCAAAAGCCATCAGGAGAACATTGCTTGTAACCAAATTAACTCTCCTGTGACACATTTAAATCTTGTCCCATAAAACTTGATGGATATTAAAAAGAAATGGAAAAGCTGTAGGACAGTCACAAAGGGTTTCAGGTGCACTCAACCAAAGGAAGCTTCTGAGGCTCTGAAATGAATTCTGAAGAGTGAGGCCAGAGGATGATGGAGATCTTTGGTAGTAAAAAATAACTGTAAGAACCCTGAGTGCAAAGGAGAGCCATATGTCTAAGGTGACCTGCCAAACTTGTCTCTTCAGAGCAAAACAACTGTATTCCTATTGGAGAAGCACAAGGCAGCTCTACCACAGGAACTCCAGCTAGAAGTTAGCCAACAGCCAGCTTGGATACAAGCAGTCATTCAGATTGGATATTAGGAAACATTTCTTCACTGAAAGGGTTGTAAGGTGTTGGCCCAGGGTGCCCAGGGCAGTGGTGGAGTTACCATCCCTGGAGGTGTTTACAAAACACATAGATGTGGTCCTTAGGGACATGGTTTAGTGGCGTGGGGGTGATAGGTTGATGGTTGGACTTGATGTTCTTGGAGGTCTCTTCCAACCTTAATGATTTTGTGATTCTGTGGAACATAGGAGCAGATGTTGTCACTAAACCAGCTCTGTAACCCTGAGCAAGTGGAGGATTTGGATTGCAGTGGTCCTGCTTGGTAGAGGGATGCTTCCCTCCTTGAGCCTTGGATCAGGACACCTCATTAAAAAATCCATCTAATCAATTCATGAAGGTGAGAGAGAAAATTTTATCCACTGCAGTTCACTTCATCTTCTGCAGCTGAAGAACTGGTTTCACTGCTTTTTCAAAGCCACTACAGAGCCAAGACTTCCAAATGAGCAACCTACTGTTCTAATTTCTTCTCTTTCTCAAAGTGTAGCACGCAGGTAATGTGATTTTTTTCTTGGAAGGTGATGAGCAGACCATGGAGCTCTCATAATTATCCTGTTCTTTTAAATTGTTCTTTTAATTCCAGAAAAATCCCATGGTCTATATGTTGATGGAACCTAGGCAGGTGGTTCTCAAGATTCTCCTGTAAGCAAGGTTGGGTGAATGCTGTAATGTAGACTTCAGTTTCATGTTTTCTCTGCTCGCTTCATTGATTTGCTTTATCACGTGCAAGGAAATGCAATCACCTGCCAAAAGCACACATCTAGGAATTTTTTCTAGGAGATCCAAGGCTATCTCCTTTTCTTTTTCTTTTCTTTCATTGACACACTCAAACCAAAGCTCTTTTCAAAAGCAGTTCCTGTATTCCCTATCCATATGCACTCAGCCACAGTTTTCAGATCTCAAAGGAAGGGATGATATGAGCACATCCCAGTTTTACTTGTCTCTTACAATCTCTGTGCAAATTCCTCTTGGCATTTCCACATCTGGGCAAGCTCTGCTTCTCATTTCTCTTGGCATTTCCACATCTGGGCAAGCTCTGCTTCTTCTCCAGCTGAGGTGAAGAACGACTTTGGCCAGGCTTGAGCTGCTTCTTGCAGCAAAACATCCAACATGTGCTTGCAGATGTGGCTTGGCAGAAAGAATCATTTCCCAAACAGAGTGTGACTTGACCAGCAATAGTCACTGAGCCACCAAGGGACCTCTGCATTATTGGCAGGAACAGGACTGTGCTTTTGCTGAAATGACTTTTCACAGCTTTTTCCCCCCCCCCAGTGTAGAAGATTCCTCCCTAATATATTCTCTGCTACTTCTTGGCGAGAAGAAGCTGTTAAGTGGGAAACTTAAATCAAAAAGATGTTGATAAGACTTTTCTACACTGTGCTGTCATGCTTATTCAGAGGTTAGTCTTCTATAAAGTTAAGTTTATCAAAAGTCAACTCAGGCAGCTCTAAAAGCTTGCAATTACTTCAGGACCCATAAATGTGAATGGAATTCTCTGTTAATATCTGTTTGCATGAGTAGTTCAACAATCAGCCCTGAGTGTTATTATGTGAAGGTAATTATTGACACAAGCCTTTAGCTAGATCTTAATGTATTTATTAACATTTCTGTTTACAGTCTCCAATTATTATCATTTTGTCCCTTATTCAGCTGGTGAACTCCAGCCTTGAAACCCAACATGTCACATTGTTTTTTACATATGTAATACCCATTTAAAACATAGCTTATTCATCCTAGCACTCATCAATACAGATTTTTCTAGGAAAGTTAAGTAATTTTCCCTCCTCTGCTAGTAAATGAATAAGAGATGAATAGGAGACCGAACATTTTGGTGACAATTGAGTTACTCAGCAAATTATCACATTTCCTTCATTCCATATAATCAGGAGTGAAAGCACACAGAGTTCTGCTAACAGCAAAGTGATGAAGGTTATAATTCAACTTGTTAATATAAAAGGAGCTAGTGTCAGATAAACAACCAATCATGAGATAAATAAAGCCCTTTTTGCTGAATGCTGGAGCTGAGGAAGCAAGATCACACCAGAAACTTCCCACAGTCAATAAACAATAAGTAACCTGTCAAATGGAAGTAAAATGGGGAAAAAAAAATTAGACAATCTACAAACTGGAGCAACAAGGCCTAACAGGTAGAAAATTAATGCCAACACCTCTTCTAGAAGGCACCAGCAGCTCCTCCCAAGTAAATGTCAACTGTGTCAAAGGCACTGAGCACCTTGGTAGCCTGAATATTAAATTGGCTTTGAAGGCAAATGGCTCACACTTAGAGAGAAAGGTGCTAGACTTCCAAATTAGCATCAGTGGGGAAAGCATTCAGGAAAGGCAGACTAGGAGCTGAGGAGCTCTTCATGATTATGTGAAGGTTATATTACTCTCATTTTTCAGCAGCTTGCTGGCTGTAGGTTGGTGGGACACAGAGGAGAGGGAGATAGTAATGTACAGAAGGGTCATCAAGCACCGTGGAGTTTGTTTCCATTCCTGTAACCAAGCTGGGGGTTTGGTTTCCAGCATTGCAGAAAGCAGGATTTAATTTTCCTGAAGTTCTGTGTTGACAGAATTGAATCCTCACTAGAAGGTCTTTTTAATTTGTGTTTTATTAAGGCAGGCTAGGGGAAAAAAAAAAGCTTTGGTAAAGCTTTCACATGCTTTTAAAAAATTAGTTTTTGTCAGTGTTGTCAATCTTCTCCTAAAAGATTTTTTTTTTCTTTTTTTTCCTGGAAAATATAGGTAATGAATATTCACAAATCCTGGGGAGAGCTTTGCCAAAGTCATGCTTCAAAACAATAAAGTCACAGCTAGAAAGCTAGATAATGTGGGGGCTCCTCATTCTTCACCATTTCTATGCCTCTGCTCCATCTCAGACACATTCACACTTTTCTGTTTGCCACTCTGTGTTTTTTTCTTTTCCAGATTCTCTGCATTTGGCTGGATGAAAACAAAAGGGAAAAGTTCTTCTTCCCTAAAAGGGCAAGGACAGCTTATTCCAGACTCCCTCTGGTGTCTGCTTTGTGGTAAGATTGGCTGGGGGTGAATATATTGGAAAGAAAGTGGCTATTTTTCCACTGCATGTAAAGGCTGAGCTTTCTCAAGCTGTAATGCTGTTAAAATCAGATTAAACAACTAATAAGTAGCTATTGTAGTCCCACATCTACAGCAAGGTGAGTTAGAGGACCAAATTTATGGTAATTCATTGAATCACAGACCGGCTTGGGTTGGAAATAACCTTTCAAGGTCCAAGTTAGTAGGGATATCTCCAACTAGATCAGGTTGTTCAGAGCCCCAAACACCCTGACATGGAATGCTTCCAGGGATGGGACATCTACCACTTCTCTGAGCAACCTACAATATTGTGTGTTTAATTATTGGGGGCCAGCATCATTCACACTACAATCGATCCAAATCATTCTAGATATCAAACCAGTTAATACACTACCATGGCTGCCACTTTTCACCTCTCCGTAGGCATGAGTTTAGATAACAGAATCCTCCTAATACCTTCAAGAGGGGGGAAAAGAAATAGCAGGTAAGAAAGAGATGTGTCCTCCTTATTCATCTCAAATTAACTAGGCAAAATAGTTGCAATGAAATTAGAGATGTGCTGAACTATCCAGAGGAGATTCCAATCCCTTATTAGCCTACTCACCCTGCTACTTATCTTCAAATGCACACACCAGCAGCAGAAAGGATTTAGGTTACATTTTCCTAATCCAAATCTTGTAGGTAGTGGGGTTTTAGTGAAACTGGAGCACTTGTTACTATAATTTAGCTACCAAAAAAAAAAAAGCCCCAAACCCCACAGAGTCTAGTGAAGTAAAGAGGTCTGGCTTTCATGCACAAAAGCAAAGGAGGCTTGTGGCTGTGTATCAGTAGGGTTGGAGTGTCAGTCTGGATTTTTCAGCCTTCAATCTGAATTTCTGTGGATTTGTCAAATAGTTAAGGGTGCTTAAATGCCAGCTGGCTTCTTGAGGATGTTCAGACCTCCATAATGCAGCTTTTTAAAGAAGAAGAAAAAAAAAAGAGAAAGGAACAAGAAGAATAAGTAAAATGGGTAGCATTGGTGTGGCTATAATGAAGAACAGGGCCTTGTCTTGTGGCTGTGTGATGGCAAGGAGAGGCAGACCTCTTGACCATCTTAGTTCCCTCCTAACCATCTTACTTCCTTCCCTAACCATCCCAGTTCCTTCCTAACTACCATTTAAGGAGAGCCTGGGAGCTCTTAGGAATGCTTTTGCTTCTCCCTGCCTCAGTTTCCTTGAGTGATCAACTGAAGATCATACCTACAAGTCCCAGAGGATATTCTGACTAATTAGTCAATACTTAATATGTGTTAAAGTGCTTTAAGATAGTTGGAAGCAAAGTGTTATAGACCATTTTAGATAGGATTTTAATTACCAGTGATCAGACAGGACCACAATGTCATGTATGGGTCAGCAGAGTTTGACCCTTCCAAGTGCCCTCAGTCAAAAGTGATGAAGGACACAAGCTCTGAGGTTCTCATTGCTGTCAGTGTGTTGAGGTGGATCATACTTCTGCAAAGTCAATATTGGATTGAACATATCTGGGTTTGCAAATGTTGTAAATGTATTGTAAAATAATTGTGTGGGTACGTGGTTTTGGATGTTCTTGCACCTCTTGAAACAGCTTTTGGGCTTGGGTCTTGCTTGGTGTATTACCAAAATATTAAGGGCATGTGTTGCCAGCTTTGGGGTGCTTTGAGTTTTTCATCTTCAGCATAATTTTAAGTAAAGGAGAATGTGATTTGTATAGTGGTAAAATAGCCATCTAGCTGAAATGAAGCTAAAAGAATAATTGGATAATGTATCCAAATGTGTCCAAATTTAATTGATCAAAACAATTATGATGGAATATTTAATTGGAAAATTCATTATCAGAGATACAAAACCTATTTCTATTTCTACAAAAACTATTTCTATTTCTCTCCTTAATCTGTGGCCTCTCTTTTCCAAGTAATCCAAATTATTCTCAGGGCAGTTTCCTTTATTAATGGTCCCACGTGGAAACATTTCTATGTGCAGTGCTAGGAAATGTCACAAATTTCCATTGTGTAGCATGTGAAAACACCTTTAATACTGCAAAATTCAACAGATAAATGGCTTTGGATGAGTGGAGTCCTCATTTGGAGGTGTCCTCCTGACAGCATGCAGTGAGCAGCTCAGGCAGTGATTAACAGAGGTTACTGTGAGGGTCTCCCAATTAATAAAAACCAAATTCCAACTTCCATGGTCCAGCTGTCAGAAAGGGAGCTGCATTTCTGATGGCACCTTCATTAGTTAAAGCCCTCTCAGTCTCTCCTCTCTGTGTTGGATCAGGCTGGCTTGCTGGGCTAGGTTATGAAGACAAAGTTCACCCTTTGGTGGAATGAGTGAGTCTCATTTGAATTGGAAATGGATGACAATCCCCTTCTTCAGCTTCATCTAAATACAGGAGAATAGGGCAATTAAAATTGCTAGGTTACCTGCAAACTTTAAATCCTTAGCTGCCTCTAAATATCTACCTCTGCAAGATATTTGGACCACATAGGAGAAGATAAGGAATAATCACTGAGGGTGGCTAGGCAGGAATTGGTACAGAGGGTAGTAAAAAGCATGAGAAAAGAGGTTTTTTGTTACATTGCCACCTGGATAAAGAAGCCCTCAGAATGGGTAAGTCTAGTGAGAAGTGGTGTAGGCATTGAGGGCCTTTGATTTGCTTCCCTTTGCCAGGGAATAATGGAAGCCACCCATCAATAATCACAGATTAGCCATTAAAAGGTCCTCTTGCAGATATTCGGGCTCCCATCTCTAAGTGCCCTCAATTAGGCTTATCAGCATTGCTAATCCACCAGCCCAGCCTGAAAACAAAGCCAAAGGATCTAAAATAAAGTGGCCACGAAGGTTTGGAGTGTGTTTAACACACAAAGGGAATGCTAAGTAGCTTTTAGGCTAGATGCTTTATAACTAAAGGCAATATTAATCTAGCAGACCCATTAGGTGCTTGTTGATGTAAATTGCTAAGGTCTTTAAACACTGCTTGTAGCTCCACAAAGTTCATTAAAATTAAGGTGCTGGCTTTATCTAATTAAGCAACCAATATCCATCTCTTTCCTTCTGGTTGTCTTCTGCCAAGCTGCCTTTAAACTCAGAGTTTTCCTCTGAAAGCTCATGATGATATTTGGTGTGTTTTCACTCCCATCTCTAAGTGTATTCATCTGATCTGCTGTTAAATCCTTTAGGGCTGAATCTAGTTAATCCATTATCTAGTCTACACTACTAGAATACAATTCAATAATTCAATACCATTCAAAAAATGAGAGAAATGACACCTATTTTTAGACTCAGCTCCTCATCCTCTCTGGAGCAAGCACCACGAGCTGCAGCTGGGGATCATTTTTCATCTTTTTTCCCCTATCAATGTTTTATTAGCTATTTTGGGGTTGGATTTTAATTGTCCTGAATTAATTCTTACCAGCAGACTGTGAGCAAGAGGATAAAAATTATACCTAGAGCTTTATAAATGTTCTTGCTATAAGAAGTTGTATTTTTTGTGCTCTCCTAGATACAATCTTTGACCTCTAAGCTTAAAAAAATTAGACCATTTAGGAGAAAACACACTTTAATAATAGAGCAGCAAAATGATACTGATGTTTTGTTAGAAAGACTTTGCCCATGAAATGTTCTATGTAAATTAATTGCATTACTCAGTTGGTATCCAAAAACTGAAAAGGCTGAATCCCCAAAGGAGAGCTCAGCTCTCAGTTTTTCAAGCATAATGCTACAGCAGAAAAAAACCCACCAAATTCAATGTTCCTGTGGAATTTTTTGACTTAAAATTGCTACAATTGAAAATAATTTGATGTGAAATGTCCTGGTTTCAAACATGCAGAGCAGATTTTGTTACTGAATACTAATTCCACGTGAGAACATGTTATTAATTGGGTGAGATTCTTTGCCAGGTGGCTCCTGAGGCCACAAATACCTCAGAATCACTCAAACACTAGAAATCACCAAATTATACATCCTTACAGAGGAGGTCTGAAAACACAACTGATGTGAGACCACAGAGAAACCAAGTCTTAGAAGTAAATGATCATGTGCACAATGATGACCATTAGCATCCCTAGTTATCCTTTGCCAGGGATTCTTGTTTCTATGGCGTTGCCTGGGCTGCTTCTGAGAGCTAGGAAGTCCTCCTGCAGGGAAGTTAATCCTGGGTGAATTGGGTCCAGGTGGCAAACTCTTACAGGTTCATCTCTGCTGTTCATCCACCTCAAAATAGAAATGCCAGAGCAGAAGTAGGTATGTTTATTTTCCTATTTTCTATAGGAAAGCTCAGCTTTTATCTAATGTTGTGTATAAGATTTAGGGGAGAGAAAAATAAATATTGTTAATGAATAAAGTGCCTCTGGTATCACGTCCTTCCCATGGGTAGGAATGAAGCATTTTCTCTTGGCATACTATGGAAATGCATGAAGGCTTCCCAGAGATACCACAAGGAAGTGCTGCTCTATGCAAGGCCCTTCAAATGTTTAGGACTCAAAAATAGAATAAAATAAGTTGTTCTGACCAAGATGAGGCATTCGTTCACCTTGCAAAGTTCTATTCTCTTTGGTAGTCTGCATCTGCAAACAAAGTTTTTGCTCTAGGATCTTCTCTCCTATTTACATTTGCCTGCACCAGGGATGCTCTATCACATTGCCAGGGCTAGCCCTGGGCCATAAGCTGGCAAGAGCCTTGTTTGTCTGTCACAGGAGTCCTGTGATTCCCAGCCAAGTGTGTGTGTGTGTATATATATATATAACTATACTCACTGTATTATTTGTCCTTGCCTAACAGCAACAGCCATGAAAATACCCAAGGAGCTCACAGTTGCTTCAGGCTGAGGCATCTGATTTGGAGTGGCAGAGAAAGGATTTAATTTCTCTCCTCTCCTTTTTGCTGTTAGCCTCTGCAAATAATATCTTCATGCAGCCACTCCTGTATTAAACCAGCTGGATCTCCAATGTCACCTTCCATCAGCCTGGTTTGGTTCTTCCTTCCTACTAAAAAGCAGTCTTCACTCTTTTAGTTCATGATTTTTAGTAGCTTTCGTGGGGGTGGAAGTGGATATGTGTAGGACTTGATGGTCTTAGAGGTCCCTTCCAACCTTAAGGATTCTGTGAGGGGTCAGTATACTAAATGAAGAAGCTCAGGGGAGATCTTCTGGCTCTCTACATCCACCTGAAAGGAGGTGGTAGTGAGGTGGAGCTTGGTCTCTTTTCCCAGGTAACAAGTGATAGGACAAGAGGAAATGGCTTTAAAATGCACCAGGAGAGGTTTGGATTGGATACTAGGAAGGATTTCTTCTCTGAGAAGGTTATCAGGCATTGGCACAGGCTGCTCAGGGTGGTGGTAGAGTCACCATCCCTGGAAGAGCCCAGATAACATATAAATGCAGTGCCTGAGGACATGGTTCACTGGTGAGCATGGGAGTGTTGTGGGGTTGTTCTATATGCAAAGGCACATGGTGTGGTACAGATCCTCACACCCCAAATCCACCACCTGCCAGCTCTACTTCCCTGCCTCTCCCTGAACACAGATCTGCAGAAGTGGTGTTTCAGGTGAGATTTGGGGCTTGAAAGGTGCAGGAGGACTTTGCTGAGCATGTGGCCATAATTTGAGATGAATTCATGAGTCAGCTGAATTCATTTGGGCCAAGAACTGTTTTGAGTTTTTCCCATGACTCCAAAGTCAGGCAGTTGAAAAGAGGAGCAAGGTGCTGCACATCTGAACAACACAGAGACAAGCAGCAAAATGTTCTTCTTGCATTTTAAGGTCTAGTGAGCAACCTTCTTTAATGGCTTATCAGACACCATCAGTTTAGCATCTGAGCCCTTTTGAAGGGAGCATCTACCAGGAGAAACAGCATCTTTCCATGGTGTCATTAGGAAGTGACATTTAGAAGAGGGAGTCAAAGACTCATTAAAATTTGATGCCTGCTTCAGGATCTTTACTGGTGAATCACTCATCCTTTCCAGCAAGGCTTTGTGCAGGGCTCCCAGCCTGGCACACACACACATCTATTCCCTGAACCCTCAAAGCTTTCTCAATTCTTTTCTGCCAGGAATTCAGGGAGCAGCTTGTAACAGAGCAGGATTTGGAGGGGAACAGTTGACATCCCTGCCTGGACATTGTTCTGTGCCCACCAGTCTGCTGGGGAAGTAGAAAGCAATTAGAGAAGCTACTGCTGCTTAGAGCTCTTGCCTTAGCTGAACTTGGTGGTTGGTTGCAAGCATGCTGAGGACTGTTTATTTGAGAAGAGGCTTACTAAAGCGAATGATCTTCACACCTCTGGTTTGGTCAAATGCTGTGAAACTGCTCAGAAACTGCTTATTTATTCTCTTCTCCCTGGAAACATGGTCTGTAGCCAAAACAAAACTCTGCAGACCAGCAGAGGCTGCCAGAAAGGTCAGAGAGCAATTTCTATCAGCAGATAGAGAATCATAGAATGTGTTAGGTTGGAAAGGACCTTAAAGATCATCTAATTCCACCCTCCCTGCTGTGGGCAGGGACATCTTCCACTGGATCAGGTTGCTGACTAGGGTTGAGATAGGTATGAACAACTAAGGTGAAGAATGAGCTGGATAACGACAGAGCTTGTGCAGTCCCATAGTTTCCAGAAGAAGAGGTGATAAAGACATCAGCTTATCCTGTACTCCTCTTCTCTATATCCCGTGAGATCTCCCTGTATTTAATTTTCACTACAGAGAGACAGATTCCTGGAGCCATCCATAATTCAGGGTTAGCATCCCATTAAAATTGTATTAATTTCAGGGCCTTAAAAAGTTAAGGCAAATAACACATTTGGTCTCAACTTTTGTCATTCATCATGGTTTTTTGTTGGCTAGTCCTTTGATTTCATGTTCCATCTGCACTCAACCAAGTGCTATGTACAAAACATACCTCAGCAACTTCCAAGTGACTTTGGCTTTCCTCTGAGCAGGTGAGGCTGACCCAGGGTCTAGGAGGAAAGAGGATATGGTTCATGTTAGAGCTCTTTCTCTTTGTCCAGGTTGACCTGCTTACTTCTTTCAAGCTGAGATCATTTGAGATGTATTATAGAGTCCAATGAACTGAACCTGGGTGTGTGAGAAGCTGCAAACCCTGAGATAGTTTATTGCAGATCCTTCAGTTTGTAATCACCTTTACTGCTTCCAACACCAGCCAGATTCAAGCCCACCTGGACATAAAAGACCCTAATTGGTGTTATCTGCCCCTTAAGACACATTTGAATCTGTAGCTGGCTGGTTAGGGAAGTTTCCTGGTGTTGCAGCAGACCTTTTCAAGATACTACTACAGCTTGCTCAAAGTCACAGCCTCCTTGAGCTTTGTTTGCCTGGCTGTTATTATTGCTGTTATTAGAGTTTGTCAAGCACTGAGCTCCCTGCTCCTGCTGAGATTACACTTTCCTTCCAGGAATGTTAAAGAAACAGGGGAGGGAGAAGAAGGTGGTTTTGACACTGATATGCAGCATTCCTCTCCAGAATTACACAGTGAAGGTGGACAAGTCCTCTCATCAGATGTAACTGATAGAGAAAAAAACAACAATACCTCAAATGTACAACAAGAGAAGGTAGGGATGGTGGTTTACAGGAAGCCTGTCCTTCATGGTGCAACTGATATTGTGATAGAGACTGGATGAGTGGATGAGTGCTTCCTTTGGGTCAGAAACCAGACTGGAGAGTCCAGAGTCACAGTCACATGGCCACAACAGTCTCAGAAGATCAAGTGGTCCATCCTTGTCCCACAGGTTTCTCACTCCATAACATAACAGAGGGGGAACAGGGATGGGAGAGAAGATGGTAGAGACCAGAAGAGGGATAAAATGAAGAATTATTTTAGCTGCAGTTTTTGCAGAGGAAGGAATGAAAGACTTTTATGTTTGCAAACCACCTTTGCATATCAAAGAAGAGGCTATGCCTGCCACCTAAACTGAGTAGCAGCAGGTGTCATTGGTATTCCTGTTAGGATGGTTAAATTCATTTGAATTCCCAGGAGCAGGTAGTTTATAACACCTGAATGCTTCTTTTCTGTCTTGAGCAGTGCATCCCTAATTTCTATGAGGAGTCTTAATTAAGGCTGCGCTTAGGCTTGGACAGGCTGTTGGAACTTGGGACACCTCTGCTGCCTTTGCTTTTGGAATACACCTAATAAAGCAACACAGAAAATTTCTCTGCATTGATGAAATCCAAAGGCTTGGAATGATTTCCACAGCTGGGATAACCCAGAAGAGTTTGTGTGAGGAAAAAAGCCTCTGACTCGTCATATAAAGAGTAATTTAATGCTGTGTTAAAATAATTCAGCTAAATATTGAAGGCTGAGGAGCAACTCAGTTTTCTGCCTAGCACATTTACTAGGGTGGGAATATCCACATGTGTTAATCAAGAAGGAAAGGTTATGGTGGTGACAAGAGGTCACTGAGGGCCTGGGTGGGACATTATCTCAGCTTGAGGATGAGTCATTGACCACACCTGCTGTGTAGCCCTGAAAAGGTCCTGCAAAGCCCAGGCTGAAAGCTTGTAAAGCTGAAGGAGGAAGGCCAGTGACCGCTCTTGTCCAGGATGAGCAGCTCAAAAATGTTGCACAAGAAAGAAGATGAGCACTGAGAGCCACAGGTGGGCTAAAATATGTTTAAATCAAGTTGTGTCTGCTTGGCTTTCTGCTGAGAAGATTACTGCTCCAAGGGGGGAATTGAGGAGCATATGTTTGGTAGAAACCATGCAGGGAAGGACTGCAGAGAGTGGAAGGAAGCAGAACGAGCACATCTGTTAAGTTATAGGCCATTTACAAGAGAGAAGCTCTTAGAGAGTCCTGGTGGGGACCATCAAGTAATTTAATCACAAAAAGTGACAATCAAGCTGAGTATGGTGAAGCCCTAAGGCCACAAAGAACCTCCATGGGCATGGTTCAAGTGGCTGGCTGCTGTTGTTTCAGTTGAAGTGACTGTCTGCAGGTACTGCTGACACCTCCTCCTCAGGAGGTTGGTGGAGAGGGCATGGTGCTCAGGAGCCTGGAGTTGAGACCCTCAGGAAAGCTTCTGCTTGAGGCTTTTCAGGAAAGGA
Organism: Bucco capensis; assembly: GCA_013396975.1. Taxonomy (NCBI): domain Eukaryota; kingdom Metazoa; phylum Chordata; class Aves; order Piciformes; family Bucconidae; genus Bucco; species Bucco capensis. Next base: position 32,152 of record VWZO01015162.1, read on the forward strand.
CTGGCCTAATGTTACAAAAATCAAGTAGACAATTTCAAGTGGGTGTTGGTATCCAACCTGCCCTGAGATCTGCAGAGCTGAAGTCTTGAGAAAATGGGTTATAGTGGAGAGCTATAGAACTGTGACATATCAATAGGAGGAAACCACATCAGAGCCCTCCCTACATGCATGGCAAAAGCAAACTGAGGTCTAAAAGCTGCTGTTGGTTTAGGTTTCTAAGCTCAAATTGTCCAAATATGATGCAGAAGCTGAATAGTCAAGAAGAATCATTCACCAGGGAATGACCTTTTACAGCCAGAAATATACTAAAGAGGATGTAGATGATTGGGGGTTTTTAGGTGGTGCTGGGTTTGATTTGTTGTTTTTCTTTCTGAAGCTCACAAGGGGAAAGGACCTGCACTTGATAAAGGAGAACTCTTCCAAGCTGAGCCTTGCCCTCATGATGCTCTCAGAGAAGAGGAGCAGATGCTGCATGGCGATATTTAATGCAAGGGTGGCAGAGCTTCAGCTGTGCTGCTCTGATTTTCCTTGCTGCTCTACAGGGCAGTAACCACCTGGCTCCTTGCTCTGGAGGCTCTGGGCTGTCATACTCCACTGTCAGTTGTCAGGTCAGGCTGAAGTCCAGCTGATAGACTAGTGTGTGTGTGTGTGTGTGTGTGTGGATAAAGCAGAGGTAGGTGTTACTGTCTTGTCAGAGAAAATGTGCCAGCATCAGTGGAGCAGTTTTAACTCTGCAATGCCTACAGCTTTAATTTGTGTGTCCAGTAGAAGTCTAGCAAAGTAACTTACCCATTCCTGCTTCTGAGGGTTTCCTCTATTCCTCTTTGTTTTCTCAGAGATCAAAATTTTGGTCAAGGACAGATAAGTGAATCAGTGCATTTCTGTGCTTGTGCAATGTGTTCTTTGATAACAGTAATTCCCATTACTTCATTGTAGTTTACCCCAGGATCCCAGCATGGTGGGGGTTGGAAGTGACCTCTGGAGATTATCCACCCAACCCTCTTGTCACCCACAGCAGGTTGCCCAGGATCACCT
>VWZO01015166.1:0-27797 GCA_013396975.1 Bucco capensis
CTCCCTTGCCAGGTTAAGTTCTAAGGAGGCTCATTTGTTGGAACTCATTTGTGGACATCTAATTTTAGTTTAGGTAGAACATAACGATACAGTTGAAAACTCTCATATACAGAGATATAGGCAACAATATAGGCTGGTAGGTTGTTCAGAGTAGGAAACCTCCACTGTCTTCTAGCTCACAGCAGAGCAATGTAGCACAGGTTGTAGCTGAGAGTTGAGGCAAAAGACTGAATCATAGCTCCCAGTGGGCTATGCAGAGTCACAGGTGATGTTTGATGCTGAAGGAGGTCAGAGCAAACATCTCACCACATCATAAAATACTTCACACTGAACATTTTGTTTTGCTAAGAATTTCTGTATTTCACCTTGTCATTGTCTTTCAGGTGAAAATGAACAAAAAGCCTAAAGTGCTGTTATAATGGAATTTTCTCCAGGAGAGGTATTCTTCTTTTTACCTGATCTCATCTGTAAAAAAATCCACTTGTCAAACAATTTGTATATTTACCTTACTCTTCTCCTTCTTCATCTTCTTTATCATGAGGTTTCCCCACAACTAACAGAATAAGAATTATCATTTTGTTCACTCTGTCATATACGGTAATTTATACAGATATAGATCTAAATATCTATTTAGTGTACATGCATATGCTTACTATATAAAGTAAGAATATCAGAACTAGATTTTTCTTCATTTCAGCATTATTAAAATGTTCTCAATAGTGGGATCTCAGAACTGAGTAGTAACTAAGGATATTAGTGTATTTTGAGAGTCTTCTGGGATTTTCTCCTGAAAAGTTATTGGTTATTGCAAGAATACAGATATTAGCAGTACTCTTGCTCTCTCCTACATTGTTTTTTGTGTCACTGACTGTCTTTCATTTGTATTGCTTTGATCTTTTTCCTAATGCCCTGGAGTTATCTACAAGTTGCTAAGTTGTGGTTTAGTGGATGAGGATGTGTTTGCAGTGCTGGTTCTTGGAACTCCAAGATCTCCCTTATTTCAGACTGCTTCCTCACTACAGTTTCCCATATGTCTGATTCAGTAGCAGTCCACAGACAAAGAGTTTAGTTTAGAACTATAGTTGTGAGCTGACTGTCGTTGGATGAGGCAGTGAATGTCTGTGACTGCAAGGAACTGGCTTCAGTGATCTAGGTGATTTCTTACAATCCCAGGCTTCATTTTTTCAAGGTAGCATTTTAGCACTTCATTTTCTGATATCAGCTTTACACAGGCTTCATTTTTTAGTATTACTCTTTCTTCTTTTACAGCCAGCTTATCAATATCCCAATAATATGTTGCTCTTCAGCAGTTGTTGCCCCTGCCTGTTGTATATGTAGGAGGGGAATATGTTCCTAGGAATTCTTTTTGTGGGGGAAGCAGCTATTACTTTTACACATAGCAAGTAACAATACTTCTTCTTTTCCACTTTTTTTTTCTTTATTCTGAAACTAGCAGAAAGACAAAAAGCACTTATGTAGGTCTTATCAAGTGAATATTTTAGAGTTGGAAAGACTTAGAGCCATACAGACCTACAGCCTGAGTGCTATATTTAATTTGAATTTTAGCTCTGAGAACATCTTGTTCTATATCATCCAAGTCCTGTTTGAGGCCATTCAAGTTAAGGTCAAACAATTGTACGTAATTAAAAAACAACAAAAAAATCCCAGCACAACAAAAACCACCTAGACTTCTTCAACTTAGTTGAGAGACACATTTTCTTCTAGCAATTCTTTGTTTGTAAAATATATCATGCAACACAATTCACAGTGGGCTTTATTTGTGCTGCACTAGTTGAGATTGAAATCAGCATTGTTTTCTAACTTGATAATTAAGAAACAGTCACTTTTAAAGTAAGATAATTACGAAACTTGACAAAGTAACAGTAAATGCAAAGCAAAAGCTCCTGTTTTTCATAAACTTTCTCTTTACTGACTAAAAGAGAATTTTAACTTTTAGTATCTTGGATTGATCTTCTATGCTGAAGTATTTGCTTTAAGATGGAGTAATAAATTATGAATTTGTGGCCTTATTTAACATTGTGGTAGCCCTGACTGAAGCACTGCTGTAGGAAATGTCAGTTTTTATCTATGCATACAGAGCAATAAAAATATGAACCCTGATGTTCCCAACATTTTTTAGAATATAGAAGCTGTGTGGCATAATTTATAAAGGGCACTCTAAGATCACAAACCTGTTTTTGAGACTACTACATTGAAAATAATTAATAGAGAACCTGTAAGTCATTCAGTCTCTATCTACATCTGATAGAGCTCTCAACAAATGGATAATAATAATAATAATAACAAAATCACCTGAAACTGAGAGAAAATAAAAAAATCACAAGAAAATTAAAGCAAATAAGACCAACAGCCATACCAAGCCTCTCTGTTCTTAGCCATTATTCTGTTAATGAGGGCTCAGTTTTAAAAGATGCTGATTTTCCTTGCTCTAATTCAACAAATCAGAATCATAGGCATAACTATTAACATGAGAGTAATTATTCTGAGTATAACTGAAATAAAAACTTGCTTAAATATTTAACACCTTGGGACAGATCCAGAAGTATATATATATATACATATATATACACATACACATACACTTTGCAGTTGCTTTTCAACCAAAGCAGAGGAACCCCAGTAGGAAGCAAGTGTCTGAATGTCTTGTATGCCTGACATGAGTTTGCATTGCATTTCTTGTGCTGCACGTCAGGAACCTCACTTTTCCAGCTCAGATCCTCAAGCCTTCTTTTCTTTCTAATGCTAAATTTCTCCCTTGATGCAGTGATCAGTTCAGGCTAGGAAACAATGCTACCTGCCACTCAGCAAAAACTGCAATGTCAGGATTTTTTAAGAAAAAACTTCTATTTTTGATTTGCTACTATCAATGCAGTTATTTGAAAAATCGCCCTCATTTGCTGCTTCTGCTATAATGAGTTGAATGAAATCCAAATAAATATATCAGCTATTATCCACACCCTTCATTATTTTGTTTTAAGTCTCTGTGCTGACACTATAATTTCAGTCTAAGTGACCTATTTTGATACAGTTTATAGTTGGTTCCTTTCCAATTTAGCCAAATTTATATAATGGAACTTTTATGTTGAAATAAGAGTGTCCACACAAAGCTTCAATCCAAATTAGGAAAAGTTGTAAATTACTATTGAGGTTGTTACTACAGTTCCACTCATGTTGTAGATAAAACCAAAATCATTAAAGTGTGTATTGGTGATGAAAGGGCACAAAAGTAGAACACATCTGACAGAGGTTTCATGTTTTTCATTCTGCTCTGCTCCTCATTGAAGCTTTCAATCTGCATATAGCCCCAATAAATTTCAGATTTCATCAGAAATAAGTGATGAAAGGTAATCACATATTGATTTCTTTGAAAAGGTATGAATATTTACTGATAAGAAACTACTTCTGGGTCACCTGCACTGTTATAAACCATATCAGAGCATTTGGGTCATTCCTTACTGATAGTTTCTGACATTATGTCCCACAAATATTACATGTGAATTTGGAGATTACCTGAGTCAACGCAGAGTAAGATAAAACATGTTTTATTTTGGCAATACAGTTATGTCCTTTGAAGAGTCACTATCTTCTTTTTCTCCTGAAAATTAGGTATGTGAATTTAGGAAACCTGCATACCCTTTTAATTTTTCTGCTGTTTCCAATACAATCCTTGCTAGCGATAAGCAGAGCTGAAAGAAATGATTTATCCTGCCAAATAATAGTAGTTCACTCTAATTATCAAAAAGATTCCATTTATTCTTTTTTTCAACAGATCTCATTTTCAATGCATTATTAGAGTTCCAGCTATTGATTGCAGTAAGTCCAAGGTTTATCTGCAGGTAAAGATTTTGGTTAAGGTGCCTAGAATTTTTTAATGTGGACTAAAGGGCAAAAATTATTCTTATATTTCAAGTTATGGAGTTGGATTCTGAGCTAGGAAGCAATGTGGGGGTGAAGAAAATTTCATGCTATTTCAAGTAAAGCATCATGGATGCAGCAGTCAATGAAGCTTATCAGAAGCAATATTAGACTTGCCTATAAAGACAGATGAGGAAATGTACTGCATGGTGGGTACCCCTGAACTGTGTCAGAAGCAAATATGTTAAAAGGCAAAAACTTCAGATGCTTTCATATTAGAACAAAAAAAGATATCATAAAAGTTTAAAAAGGAAAATAGAAAAGAAGAAAAAAACAGTTGAAGAAATAATCCAGAGACCCAGTAGGGAATAACAAGATAGGATATTAAATTGGGTTTAGAAAACTGTACTCATGAGATTATGCGAAGGCAGAGATTTGAGGATCAAAAGAAATAGAGTTAAATGGCTCAAATTCTTTCACATGATTCTGAATCGACTCAGCATGAGCAGCTTGCGACGTTCTGTCTGCCAATCTTCCCTGGATATGTGCATTCTCTTCCTAAAGCCCTCATTGTGATCTTTGTAAAAGAAATTCACATACTAATGATGTCCCTTAGTGTACCTTATGAAACATTCAAAATGGGCTGTTATGGATATGGAGTTTAACAGGGTGCAACTAATTGTTTATGCTGGGCTAGCCTGAGGGGGTTTCATTTTAAAACTTTAAAATTATAAGGTCTGAATTTCCAGGGTAAAGTTTCTCTAATAGATGGTTCAATAGCACATAGCTAGTCAGTGAAAAGCATACTGTGCATATTTTTTTTTTCATGTGAAACTCTCTGTAGACTATGTGCTGTTTATTTATGAGGCTGAGGTCTGGCTATGCTAATAGCTGGAAAAAAAAATCAGCCAGCCACCCTACCTGCTAGCATACTAGAATGCCTGTTGTGCCACCTTCTAAGCTACTGTTTTATTAATGATCTTGAAACTGAAATAGTAGGGCATGAAGAAGTGTTAAAATGACTTACTGATCTGTCACAGACATTTGCCAAGAAAATGAAATGCACTGAGAGGAAAAAGCACCAGGGAGGCCAATGAGGAACCAAATGTTCCATATTCTGATTTGTCTGACCTTCGCCTTTCTGAGCTCTAAAGAGAAACAAAGCTGCCTTGTTTTTGCTGTGCAAACTCGTTATCCATAAGCTCCAGAACTGTGTGGATTATGTACAGCATTTGCTTATTTACATTAAAAAATAAGTCTTCTTTAAATTGAACACATCCTTTGCTTCATTAAAAAGAAAAACAGCACAGATATTCCATGTTGCCTCATGACCATTGATGCTTCATACTTGTTTCTTAGCATCTCCAGTATTATTTTTTTAAGGCAGAAAAGAATTAGGGAAGTGCTGATATTGAAGTCAGTCATAACAGGGGAGGAAACAGAGTAAGTACAAACAGTTATTTAGTTTCAAACAGCAGACAACAATTTTCACATATTCTTTAGTCCATGTAGTACTTCTGGTGAGTATAATTCTGAGTGTAAGAGATAAGGAGTTATGATTCGTGTCGCAATGGGAAATTGGCTTGCTGCACTTGCTGGGGGGGTTGTAAAATATGTAAGATACACAGGCACTAAGCATGGCTAGCAGGAAGTTGGCTGACTGCAGCTGTTGAAATGTGGAACATACACTGAAATGTAGAAACATACTGAACAAGTAAGCAAGCGCAAGGGACAGGGCACCAAGAGGACACTGTGAAGACGACTTCGATCTTCCTCCCGTTGACCACCAGAGGGACATCTGAAGACCCCCATATGGATTTGATGCAAGCACACAAAACACCGCAATGTAGCAATAATTTCCTGGAACTATTTTACATATCATGAAGAAATCTATTGCATATGTATAAGAAACCTACTGCATATGTATAACCCAGATCATATAAAAGGAACGTGCCAATAACAATAGGTGTGAGAGTTGGTGGAGTGATGACTCCCCTCTCACCCAGCGCTGCTTGCTTATCCTTGCATCAATAAAAATTGGCTGCTAACTCTAGGGTTAGTTAGCCACATCATTTATAACATGAGGGTTTTCTGGATCATAAACTGCTTATCATGTCACAGCACACCATATGACAGGTCTGTGTCTTTGATAAGGGTCCTTTGGTGAGGTATTGATATCCACTTTTCTAGCAGCATGGCAAAGGAAGACTTCTTCCCAGCTGCTTGGTGTACTGAGAAGCAGTGCACTCAACTCACTTCCTATGTCAGCTCTCTGATCTATTTGAGTTGAGCTCAGACAATATGGATGGCAAGTTTCACAAGAATCTCTGTGGGGATGGAGGCATTCTGTCTAGCTGGATCTCAAGGAGAACTTCTCTTCACACACTTTGACCATTCACACTCCAAAGAAGCCAAGAGAAAAATCTGAACAGGACAGATTTTCTCAATTGCCTGAATTGATGGAAGTATCCTACCTTGAATAATCTAAAAATCAAAAAGTGGACTGAGAAATACACATAAGCAAAACACACAGTCTTGTCAGAAAGAACTTAAATTTTGATAGATTTTTCTCTTTGGAGCTGAATTTTTCCCATACTATTCAGTTGAATGGGTGGCTTCATTTTGCTAGGGAATGAAATAATGCTTGTTTATGCCTCACATACGAAGTGCTTTAGGGAGCTGAAATGGCTCTGTATAAATATGCTATCTGAAATCATTGCATACCATAATGTCTACATGGCATCCTGTAGCTAGAATGGGAGCTGTAACTCTGAATCTCTGCGGTGAACAGATATTAGAGCCACTGAATGATCCTAAGTTGGTTTTGATCCTTCTGTTTGTCAGATAGAATTGGCACTTTCAGAGAAAGCTGGATTTTCTTTTGGAGGCACAGCTAAGGCAGAGGAGGGATAGCAGCAGTAGTACCCCACACTGCCTTCTGACAGGCTGTGGCACCAGCTGGGTAGGTCTCTTTGTAGATGGGGAAGATGAAGTCTGCAGTCACAGCATCCCCACAGAGGCTGCTAGCAAACACAACTGGTGCCACTTGCTGTGTGCCTGCATGTCTAAACTGATCACAGGAACAGGGTTTAGAATCCCAATTCATTTCTAATTGCTTTTGGGTTGAAGTCTGAATTTTAGATCTTCCTGAATTCCTGTAAACCTGCTTGTTCCTGCAAGGCTCTAAAGGGTAGAAGTCAGTGCAGAATTTATCCCTCTGTCATGACTAATTTAAGGAAGTTTTAGACTATTAACCTAGATGTCAAAGGTTCACTCTGTTATCACAACATCACCAAGTCCTCCAGCCTTTCTCTGGCTTCTGATAGTTAATTGTGTTTGGTTTCTGTTAGAGACCCAGAATGCTTGTTAGATGTTAAAAAGGTGTAAAACATAATCCAGTACTGTCTCCAAACTAGTATTTTGGCAAGCACAAACAGTGCATCTAAGACCATGTTAGTATTGATCTCGAGTCAGATCACATTAGCACTTCCTGTGCTACCTGGCTAGAGCCTGCCAGGGAGTTAGTAATGCATAGAAAGACAGAGCCAGGCAGTCAGATCAATGGATTAATGACGTCTGTCTCCTTTGTGCAATTTTACTTCCTACATATCTCTCTTGATTCCCTTGTGCCCTCCCCAGGAATGAACTTTCTAAAGGTTCAGAAGACACATAAAACAATTGTGTGAAAGAAATGCCTGTAAGATAGCAAATATTTATTAAAAAGTGTAATAATATTGCATATCTAGGTCTGCCTGTGCACCTACACTCACACATATTTAGTTTTTCTCTCATAGATGGGATTTTACTTTATGAATATGTTGTGTGCTCTTAAGTCTAAGACTAATACATAGTTTTTTAGGAGAAGTAGGTTATCTTTGGCAGATGGCTATGTTTACATGATACAGAGAACTGTATAAAACAGCTTGTAAAATTTCCAGTATGTGGATGAATAATAACTACAAACTTTCCTAAAGGATTTCTAGATTCCTTCTCATGTTTCTCTTTTATGTCTATCTTCCTTTGAATTATTTGCTTTTCTCATTACTAATTGTCTACCTACCTTCACACGCTCATGGGTAGCTCCTTGCATTATCAATAAATTATTCTGACAATTTGGTCTAGTTTTTATTTTATAAATTAACAGACTTTCTTCAAAAATATCATACTGTAGCTAAATATTTCACTGTAGTGTATTTCATATTTCACTCCATATGCCACTCTGCTATTTCTTTCCATAACAAATATCCAAATCCATGTGACTGACCCTTTATTCTAACTCTCCTGTTTATGATTTTTCTCTAAAATTATAGCTTTCTGCTTGAATGACTGACAAAAAGAAAATCAGATCTTTGTGATTTATATTCTTTATTGGAAAGTATCTGCCAGGGAGAAATGTGTGTAAAGTTTCATATTTTCAAATATCATACTCTTGTAAAATTAACTATTTGAATTTTTTCTGCCTATATCATTCTACCATTTTTCCTTACCTCTTTCTTCAGCATTTTCCTCACAGATTTTCAGTCTGCCTTATTTGACATTCTTTACATAAGTTTTACTGCCTAAACCTATTTTCCCAAGCCCTTCTGAGAATCTCAATCTTGTATTTGTGATTATTTGTATTACAGCAATAGCTATGGGACCTAGATGAAACCAGAGCTCTATTTTATAACCACAGATTCATGCTGAGAAACAATATTTACTCTGAAGACTTGATAATAGTGGGATCCAGCCTTGGACACCCCAGAGAGATGTGTATTTAAAGCATATAGTGGGGCAGTAAAGAAAATAACTGACTTCTCACACAGTCAGTGGGAAGCACCATGAAGACTAGAGCAATCTCTCCAGACATGTGGTAGAGACCTCATTGCTAGAGGTTTTCAAGATGCAACTGGACAGGGTGTTAGACAATCTAGGGTCCCTTTCCCAGACTGGACAAGATGACCTTTCAAGATCACTTCCGACCTGGGCTGTTCTATGACTATTGTAACTGAGAAGCTCTCTGCTCTACTTGGAAGCCTTTAAGGGCTTCCACATCCTTCACTTCTGCCTCCTTCACTCAGGTACACTACATTGAGTGTTTATCCTCTCATACTAGTTTAGACGTGTCCTCACACCAAAGCCTACCAGCCATGAGCATCAGCACGATTTGCATGCCACCTACTTGTCTCTCTCTGTTTTGATGCAAATCCACAGGTTCCCTTCAGAGGAAACCCTAGCAAAGGTGAGGGATGGGTGACACTGGACTGCTGTTGCCATATAGACGATGAAGTCTAAGACCTGGACCTTGAAACAGAACAGCAGCTAAGGTGACACAGACATTGTTTGTAGCACATTACTGGGCACAGGTCAGACATTTCAGTTATGAAGGTTTGATCCAACCAAAAATCAGCTAATGAAAGACTAGAAAAGGAAACAGAATGAAACTGATTCACTCAAAACTGTGCATCTGGTTGTAGTCTAGCACAGAGCTGGTTGGACTCCCTTGCTTCCAGTCTGATGAGCAATTGCTTGCGTTTAGTGAGCACTAGACAAAAATACCTTCTCTCATGTTTTCTCCCCTCTCAAATTTCCTTGCGTTTTTTTTCCTGATGATCTAAACTCTACTTTTGAAGACTCAGTCCTTTCTTTCAGCAGAGTGTGGACAGACAATTTAAGGCTTTCTGAGCCAGCCAGGGGAGGCACCTGGGACAAGTAGAGAAGGTTCCCAGAGAGTTCTTTGCAAAGGGATGAGGAGTAAGAACTATAGAAATATTCGTAGGCAAAACCAAGGCTTTTGAGACTCAAAGGTTCTGCTTAGAGCTGCACTGCAGTTTAGTGACCGGCTCGTAAATTCGAATAATAACTCTGATGTGCCACAGAGCTCCTTGTGTATTTGTTCCCCAGAAGAGTTTCATGCAAGGAAGGATGGATTCTACCCTTAGTTATGACCATGATTATCTGTGGCTTTATTATATATGCAACAGATTCAGTCCCTCATCCTAGGAGAATATGTTCCTATAAGTATAACTATAAGCCCACAAAGTTGCTGAATATTTTATGAAATTGTATTTTCATTTGGAAGGGATCTGTTAGGAATGTATTGCTTCTTCCTGCTGAACTCCCTGAAAGCTCTTAAAAACATGATAATGCTCCTGACAAACCTTTCAAGGCTAAGCAATTTCTTTCAAAACAGGAAATAAATTACACATCTGAAAATTGTTCACACACTTGATCTATCCTGATCAAAACCCTCATCCCTCAAGACTAGACAGGTTTTCTTCAAGGCACTTGATACTGGGTTCAAGTTCTTCTTGTTAATTTAAGAGAAATGCTATAGGGCAACCAGTTTTTATTATTTATGACTATTTTCAAAAACTCATTTCCCTTTTCCTATCCCTCAGTGAGAACATTGGTGGCATTCTGCTTCATGGAGTTGATATTGACATTTCTGCAAACTCAGTGCTCATGCTGTAGGACTGAAAACTGCTGCCCATCACAATAATATTTAAATAACTATTTTCAGAGTCCCACCCAACAACGTGCTCCTTGCATCAATGTAGAGCTCCTTTGGCCTGTCTCTCTTCTTACACATTAGGAAGAAAGAGAAAGTTTGAAGTATTTACAAATCAAGGCTATTTCATATCAGAAGCTAAGAAAATTCCCTAGATATTAGGCTCCTTGTGCAAAACACTCAAATATCTACCTTTCGGCATCAGCTGAGTTCTTATGTGAATCGTAAATGTGGTGTTTTTGCAAGTGAAGGGGTGCACATAAAATGCTTGCAAGCATAAACTATTAATCCTTGCTAGTGCCAAGTAGAAGAGTACAGACAATCCTGAGAATAATGAATATGAAGAAATCCCATATTGTATTTCTGTTCATCGTGCAAGAGTAACTGTATGATGTATCCAGACCAAACATGACCAAATCAATCAATTTTAAGGGTATATATTGCATATCTTTGTTAGCTATTTGAGATTAAAGACTTAATTTGTTAAACAATGTGCAGACATAGTCAGTCAGTGCCCCTGACTTTAAGACTTGACCTCAAAAACACGGAAGACAAAGTCTGAAAAAGGAAAGCAGAGGAAAATTTGGTGAAGATTACATGTAAGTTCAATGGCCAAAGAAAGAATGAAACACTTCAAGCCCAGTCTAGGCCAGATCGCTATTCATCAAACAGTGCTGCATTTTATTCCAGGAAAAGGGCCTGGAAATTCCATATACTTGCTATAAGGCCTAAGTCACTTTCTGTGAGGTTGTTTCTTACTGTCCAGTGGCTGTAAAGTTACTCATTACTTAATGGAAACAGTAGAAATTGATGTATTTGCTGAAGTTTAAAAACAACTGAGAGTACAGAAAATCTATTCAAAGTAAAAGAAAATGAACAAATAGCATTGTGGTTCTGTGTTGTTCATTTGTTTTGGGAATTTTACCCAAAAGATAGGGTTTTGTGGGCTTAAGTTACTTTTACCTCTTAACGCCATCTTTACTTTCCAGGGTTTGTAGGATTGGAGTCATGATTATGCTTTTCATGAATGAAACAGAAGTGGGTTTTTTTTGTCTTATGATGAAATTGGATTGTGTGTGCCCTTTGTAAAAATGTACACTTGTGCATTAGTGCTGTTACCTGAGTAAACACAAAGAAAATAAAGGCAATAACTTGCTTTAAGAAGGAGATTATATTTTCCTTTCAGGTGGAGTTAAGCAGTATGTAAGGTGTGTGAATAGGATTTACACTGTTTGCTATTAGGATTATTAAGATGTAAAAGACATAAACCAAATGTATCACTCTAGTAAACATAGCTGCATGAGTGATATCACTCTGTGGAAGAATTTGGGTCCTTTTTTCTTAAAGTTGTTGTACAAGTGAAACAATAAATATATATGTATGCAATTATTCACAAAATGGACAATATTCAAACAATACAGTTCAAATTTGGAAGATTTTATCACAGTCAAATAGATTTAATTTCAATTAAAGGAATAATAGGAGCAGGTTAATGAAACTAAAAGTGGTTTGGGTTTGTGAATAAAATTAGACTTTTTCAATACAATTATTTAATTCTTTTTACAATGATCAGTATTTGAGAATAATATTTTCTCTTTTTCTAGTTTTATTTTAAAAAATGAAATCATAAAAGGACATTACAATTATTTTGGAAAATGGGCTTTGACTTAAGAGGAATTTACAATAACCTTTTTGATTTTTAAGAAGCTGTTATGATTAACCCCAGTCAACAACTAAGTACCATGCAACTGCTCACTGACTCCCCACACCAAGTGGTATGAGGGAGAGAACCAGAAAAAAAAATATTTTGAGTTGACACAATTTAATAGGATAGAAAAGGATGAGAATAATAATAATGGCAGCAATAATAACAAATAGTACAATAACAACAACAACAACAAGTGATGCACAGTGCAATTGGTTACCATTCACTCATGGATGCTCAGACAGCTCCTGAACAGTGACCTCTGTCCATCTTTTCCCCAGTTTATATACTAGGCATAATGTTATATCTTATGGAATATGCCTTTGGTTAGTTAGAGTCAGCTGTTCTGGCTGTGCCCTCTCCCAAATTCTTGTGCCTCTGCAGCCTTCTGTCTTGCAGAGCATGAGAAGCTGAAAAGTCCTTGATTCAGTATAAACACTTCTTAGCAACAACTACTAACATCAGTGTGCTTTCAGCATTGTTCTTATCCTAAACCCAAAACATAACACTGTAGCAGCTACTAGGATGAAAATTAACTCCATCCCAGTTGAAACCAGGAGAAAACTCTTGGAGGGAAAAGCAAGAAAAATGAAACAAGAACTTGTTCAAAACAGTCACAAGGGAGTTCCCTCAAAAATGTTACAGGAAAACCATGTGGAAGTTCTTTTAGGGAAAATATTCATGTTCTCTGACCAATTTGATAAGTGAAATGTATTTTTTATTATTTACCTAAACCTGGTAGCACTGTAAGATTTCAGTCCAAAATATTAACTGGGATGTAATACAAACTCTTTTCATACTGAGTGACTACAGGAAGATTCAGCATATCTGGCAGAAAAAATTGGAAGTAGTCTCAAGTTCTATGTGCTAGTAATCACAGTTTTACTTTACAAGTCTATAGTCAAAACCTCAAATCTACACAGATCTTACCCAGGTGAAGTTTCAAAATTCTAACAACAATCCCCCCTTTTTTTCTTTTTGGTAATTTTAGAAGAAAAAATACATTCTCTAAAACTTCAAAGATAAAGTACATTTCAAACCATAAATAGGATTTCAGAAGAATTTCTAAGTTTCTGCAAAGGCAGGCTGCTAATAATTTCTTTGTCAGACTTAATGGTAGCAGCCTTCCGTGAACAACAAAGTTCATCAGCCAGCACATCCCTCAATTTGTGTGCATCACAAAATAGCCAAACTATGAAGGGTGATTTTGCATCTGTGCACAGGGGAAGGTTAGGAATGGAGCAGGGAAGAATTTTCAGTGGTGGTGGTGGTAATCCAGAGCAAGCAGTCTGGAAAGGCTCTAAGCTCAGTTTTGATCAATTCCATTAATACTGATAGCTTCTATTGCCAGGCTTTGTGGCCTTAGATAGCAAAGTTCTTTACACAGGAAGATCATTGTCATTATCTCTGTCTTACGGAGAATGAGACCAAATACCTTGCCCAAAATCACCTTGGAGACAAGGGCCAGTCTTTTTGAGGAAATATGATCTGAGACTTTGCAGCCTGTTCTGGCAGACATTACACAGCACTTAGCTGAGCTTCCACTGCAAACCACACAGCTTAGTGCAGGGGCAGAAAATTGGAGGTTTATAAACACCTGAAGTGGATAGTCTGCACATTTTGTAAGAACAGGAACCTTCTTAGATTCTAAGGTGGAGGAAAGGCACCTAAAGCCTGATCCTCTCCTGTTCTTAGTCTCCAGGCTTAAAGCTGAAAAATGTATTTTCTAAGCTGTTGCAGCTCGTTTGTGAATGCAGTGTTAGTAGGGAGCACAAATAACTTCCTAGGAGGAAAAAGAACCCTGGTGCATTGCTGCATATCAGAGGTGAAATTAAACTCATATGCTGGGAGTAATAACAACAATAATAAAAAATGATCATGGTAATGCATGAACAATTGAAAATACTCTGTAACTACGGTAGAAGGTATATCATCTTTTGGTTAAGACATGGCTGTCAGTCAGTTTATTTTAGAATACTAATATAGAAATGAATATAACAACACTTTCTGTTCACCCAGGTAAGTGGAGAATAATTAGCATCTATTTAAAAGACATTTTGAGATCTTCATGTCAAAGCTAATTAAATATTCGAATTTCAGCAAAGTTTCACGTATGTAGACTTACAGAAAGACCTTAAAATAGAAAAGAGTAGTTTTGGAATAGTATTCTGATACTATCAGCAATTCTGTAATTTAAATTCTGGTTGGTATTTTGTATGTTTGAATCATTCTCTAACTATATATGCTGCTAAAGCATTATTCAGTTGGCTAGAATTAATTTTGGAATTAGTATACTGTGATCCTAATTGTGTAAAAATTAAGAAATAAACAGATAAATAAAGAGATTATTCCTGTAGTCCGTATTATCCTTTTTGTGAATGTGTATTCCCAGAAAATACTTTGTATTCAAATCTAAAAAAAAAATCAGCACTGAGTCAGTCCAAGGTCATCATAGTTTGTCTGTTACCGTCTCCCTCAAGTTTGATGAGAGAGCTACATTAATGAAAATGCACTAGATTAAAAAAGAGAACACTGTTAAGTTCTTGTATTAGTGATGATAATTTTGCATTTGACAGAGAGTTAAAAAGAATTTCTCTATTTGATGGTGTATTAATATCTGTAGTGACAAATCCTTCAGCACATACTATAGCTACCATTGCCTGGAGGAAAACCTTAAGGACATTCTAAAGAGCACTGTGGAGGGAAGTTGTAAAGAGGTACTTGGTTTGGAGTTGTTAGACTGAAACTAAGCAGGATGGTTTGATGTATTGCCAGAAGGCTTTATCTTCTCAAAAAGTTTATAATCAAACACAAAGGAGATCCTACTGCATATTTTGTTGTTCATCGAACATGAAAAGTTGTTTTCCTTTCATTACTGTATCTCTCTTCACACTTAGCCTTATCCAAAAGAGCACATTCTGTGGATATTGTTACCACTTAAAGTCCAGGATTAATTCACTTCAGGGAAACATTTCCTTCTTAAAATTATTTTTAAGCTGCCTTTGGCAGAGACACTTGAATCAGAAGTCAGAAAAGAGAAAGTACAAGTTGATACTGTAACATTTTCCAAAACTTCCCTGCAGAATCTCGAAAGCATTTCACATCTGTTTTGAACCAGCTCCTGTAGAACATATGATTTAGAAAGGTAAGTATTGTCCCATTTTCCCTGGGAAAAAGTGGAGTAAAGAATTAGTTAGGTTTATATATGTATTTCAGAGAGTCAAACTGGAAATGAAGTCCGTATCCCATCATCTCACCACTAACCTTCCATTGGAGTTATAGGATAGCACACATGAAACCGCACATGCGCAAGTGCTCACACTTGCACCCATTGTGACATTGTGAGTTGCATCTTATATGATTGATGTCTGCATCACATATGTCTTCAACTTCAGATCTTGCTCCAAGTTTCTCTTTAAATTAATGGAGAGACAGGCTTTTTAAGACGTGATCCACTTAATCTTACTACTTGTCAACTTTAGGAAGAGTTAATCATGCTCCAAAATGCCAATCTTTCTCTAGTGATGGTAAAGAGAACCCAGGCAAGTAGCTGAAATGTAAATATATGCATTTTGAAAACCCTGTCCACAATATGTACTAGAGCATTTCATAGCATGTTTCTGTGATTTTTCATTACAAACATTTGACAAGTGCATGGCTATGAATATTAAGCAACCTTTTAAGGCGCCCAGACTCCATTTTGAATGCACATATATCAGTAATGGCTACAGTTTTAAAGGCATTTAGACATCAAAAGGTGAGATGGAAATTATATATTACATGTGTTTTCTTACTTTTCAGCAATAAGTAAGAAATATTAATGCTATTAATGATTTAGGAAGGTAATGTGACAAAGGAGTATGAGAAAGAGTGAAGCTATATGAATAAGTTATTTTAGAGATATATTAGCCCCAGATGAGCTATGCTGAATAATATCACCTTGGCTAGGGGGTTACATTTTTCCTATGGCTTTATAAATTACTAATTAACTTGCTGTAAATATGCACCTGGGTTTATGCAGGTTTTTTCTTAAATGTCAACACAATAATGTTATGTTATGTATAGATGAAAAAATAATTCACCTCACATATATGCAGTGTTGGGTAGAAAACTGATAGATATGGTTAACAGTTGGTATCCTGGCTACAGAGAAATCAATAGCAAAACTCCCATTGAGTAGAATGTGGTGAGAGTATATTTCATCTTGAGTGTCATAGTGCAGCAAATATGTTGGCTAATAGAGTTGAAGAGAAGAATATATTCTGTCAGGGTGAAAAAAAAGAAAAAAAGGGAAAAAAAGCCTACTTTGTTTTCTCATTGGTTTGAGTGTCTTAAGGCTGAAGAAAGAGATCATTTTGATAATATTTAAAGAATAGGAAGAAGAATGAGTAAGAGATGTGTCCTGGGAGACAAAACTAAAGTGGCAAAACCTACAAAGTGGGTATAAGAATCTGTATAAGATAAATGGACAAGCAATAAGTCACTGATGAAATTCGGTATTTTACCTTCAGTGTTTTCCTCTGCAGCCTGCTGGTTTTCTGAAGCACAGACAACAGCCTGAGCAGGACATTGGTACTGACAAAATACTGTTATGCCTATGTCCTTCTAAACTCTTTCAAGTGGTATGAAGCAGTTACTGCTTCTGTAGGGCCCTAAGTGGGACGCATTCTATGCTGTAGCTGTGATGCATCATGGCAGAGTTATTATGATAAGATAGTCTAGACTAGAACTTCTGAATGAAATCAGTAAATGCTGTGAAGAGGTAAATGCTTCACGCAAATGATTAGGCATATTGTTGGGTCGAAAGCCTAGTTTTGTATTTGAAAAAAACCCCACACTTTTCTTAGCTTGAATGATAAACAACTTGAAGCCAATGAGACATTTGTGCAGAAGTCTATTATTGGCCATCATCAGTATCTAGATATTGTTGAATGTTCAGTAGCATGACTACTAGAAGACTAGCAGTTTTCATACTCAGTTCTAAACACTTGATTTTAAAAGATCTCCTGCTCTGAATTTTAAGAATCAATTTTAAAATACACACCAAAACCTATGTTAGACACTGAAAACATTGACTTTGGAGACTTAGGTTTTGTTCCTGTGTGTTGACCTTTTTATAGAAAAAGAAAAAACCTTATCTCATGCTTTTATGGACAAAGTGTTCAGTTTTCAGGACATTCATTCACTATGCAGATAAAAGCCATTTAAAAAATAATCATATGCAATAAAATATTATCTTCCAGAAAATGAACCTTTTTTATTGTATATTTTGTAATAAGGGTCATTAATGGGGTTTTCTGAAGTATGCTTTTCAACCTATGGTGACAAAAACACAGAAAGAAACATTGGTTTATTTTTATATGAAATGTCCTATTTAATTAGCTCATTTTATTACAAAGCATTCTCATGCTATTTAAAGCTCAATAACAAGCTTAGAATTTCAAGAGAAAATCCTGGGGATTCTGATGCTGGAAACACAGCAGGAATATAGGACAAAAACAAATTTCCAAATTGGACTTGACATAGATTCATAGAAACACAGGGTGCTCTAGGTTGGGAGGGTCCTTAAAGATCTAGTTCCAATCCTTCTGTCATGGGAAAAGACATCTTTCACTAGACTTAGTCTTGAACAGTTCCAGGTGTGGTGCACCCACAAATTCTCAGGGCAGTCTCTTCCAGTGTTTCGCCACCCTCATGGTAAAGAATATTTTTCCTAATATCTAATCTAAATCTACTCTCATTCATTTAAAAACCATTACCCTTTGTCCTATAACTACATGCCCTTGTAGAAGTCTCTCTCCAGCTTTATTGTAGATCCTGTTTAGGTACTGGAAGGCTGCTATGAGGTCCCCCTCAGAGCCTCCTCTCTTTTGTCTTATCACTTGTTATTTGGGAGAAGAGGTTGACCTCGCTACAATCTCCTCTCAGATATTTGTATATAGCCAGAATATCTCCCCTAAACCTCCCTTTCTCCAGGCTAAACGACCCCAATTTCTCCAGCCACGAGGTTCATAATATCTCCTTTTCTTCTTGAGTTTCAGCCAAAGCTCTCTGTTTAGCCAGGACAGTCTTCTCCATACCCCAAGTAACCACGTCTTCCATTTCCTTCTGGAGAGGGCTTACATTGTCCATAGTCTTTCTTTTATCGCCAGCGCACCTATAGAAGCTTTTCCTGTTCCCCTTGACATCCCTGGATAGATTCAGTTTTCTCAGGGCTTTAGCTTTCCTAACATGTTCCCTGGCTGCTTGGACAATTCCCCTTCAGGCTAGCTGTCTTTGCTTCCAACCTCTGTAGACCTCTTTTTTGTGTTTTGGTTTGTCCAAGAGCTCATTACTCATCCATGCAGGCCTCCTGGCATTTTTTGCCTGATGTTGTCTTTATTTGAATGCATTAGTCCTGGACTAGAAGGAGGTGATTCTTGAATATTAACCAGCTCACTTCAGCCCCTCTTCCCTCTAGGGCTGGAGTTAAATAATGATAGCAAGTTAGTAGTAATAAACACTACTAGCTAGTGTTTACATTCTATTGACTTCCAAAGGATGAAGTGCTGGGCCATCCAAATCCTGTCTGATAGCAATCCAGCAGAGATAACTAAACATTTCTAGAGTGCTGCAGTTAAAAAAAAGCTTTAGTCTAGTTCAAATGGCAGGACAGTATGAATTCAAGTGGGAGATCTTGAATGACCATGGCATTTTGTTGTAGTTATGGTATTCGGCCATGCAAAATATGATCAATGTAAGCAGTTCCTTAGCTGATTCTTTTTTATGAAAAACAACAACAACAACAAAAAAAAACCAAACCCCAAACAACACCACAAAAACCCCCAAAATGAACCAAAAACCCCACAACGAATCTGAGTTCTGAGATTTTAATCACTTCAGGTGGTCAGGATTTAAGTTTTACATCTCACCCAAAAGACTGATTATGCTCTTGCCACATTCACATGCCAGAAGTATACTCTATTGATTGAATGTCTACTGCTTTTAGCAGTTAATAAATCCCAAGTTAGTGTTTACTGGCTTACAAAGCAGAGACACACAACAACATTGCATATATTAATTGTACTTTTGAAATTAAATGTCGGTAGTGTATCAGAAAGGTGGAACTATTTTCATCAATGCTCCACGATGACAGCAAGTTGTGTTAGCAAAGTTCAGCAAAATGTCTTCAATGTCCCTGGGATGTTCATAAAAATAAATTAGTTTGTAAAGACAGTATGCTTAGGGAAATTCTAACACATGTCACTATACTGGAATGCAAAGTAAGCCAACACGTTTGCTGAAATGATTAACAGGTAACTAGGTTTGGAATATCAACAAGTGTTTTGCATATCCATAATTTATTGTCATTTCTTTAGGTTGACTACATCTTACACAGTGGTCAGTTCAGAGCTGAGAATGCATATTTACCTTAGTTTTCCTTTGGGTTTTGAGTGAAGTCACTTATTTTTAACTACATGATCTCTGACCACAGACAGAATAACCCAAAGAAAAGGTGCTTGCTGATGGTGAATAAATAAAAAGAGACTGGTTAGTACATCTCAATGAACGGTTCTGTAGAGTATTTGATTTTATGCCTTGATGTCAGTAGTCAGGATGGGAATGGTAATTGCATTAATTAGCTAAAAAGGACAAATCTTCCAAAAGCTTGTGTCTCTGTTTCAAAATGAGATAAAATATTTTCAGGAAGGAAATAGGTGGATCATTTGCTAAGCAGAAATCTTACCTGAAGGTTATAACTATGAATCTCAGTCAGCAGAGCTGGAGTTGGCAGTTTAGAAGTTGGATGTCTGGAGTAAGATGATCAGTGAGACTCTTTTTATAGACAAGACAGGTATCTTGGACAATTATTCATCCTCTTTCTGAAATAGGCATATAAGAAAGGTGATCTGGATTGCATCAATTGATATGCTATTCTCTTTGTCTTCAAACACTGCAGCCAGAGCTTGAATGGCTAGTGGGAAACATGTCTACTTTTACTCAACTTTTCTTTGGTGAGATGACTTTCATCCTGACATGGGTCATTGATTCATGAATTATTGTAACTTTTATTGCAACGTATTGCAGGACATATTAGTCCACAAAGGTGGCTGAGGATTAAGTGACTTCCAGTGATGTGAGCAGGTGGACATCATTACTTTTGACAACATTCTTACAGGGGTACACTATCCCCTATCCTTTACCTTCTTTTCATTCCCTTCTCTAGAAAGTAAACTAAAAGGAAACATAAAGTAATCCTGTCATCAACTCAGAGATGAAACCTCAAAATTCTAGCACACATAGGTAAAATGAGATTGTTACTGAGAGTCAATAAGGCCTAGAACCACACCAAATAGACCATCACTGGAATAGACTCGTTATTGATAGTATACTAAATATATATTGATAGGACAGAATGAAGAAGACACAAAGTGCAAAGTACATGTATAGTACATGTATTTTTGGATATGTGAAGTACCTGACCTCACCAAGAGAGTAAATCATTATTATTAACCGTACCAAAGCTAAGAAAAAAACAATGTGTTTAAAAGTGGAGGGAAACTTTGCTGTTATGAGTGAGAAACATTGAAGCAAAGAGATGCAGGAGGGAAAGGAAGAGAATACACAGACCATATTTATACAGTTTGCTTAGTAAACAGGGATATGTAAAACTGAAAAAAAAAAAAGCCAGAAAAATGGTCTACATTAGAAAAAATTGTTACATTAGATATTTCATCAACCAACTTTGTCTAATATATATATATAAATATAATTCCATAACTCTTTATATAGAAAACACTACTGCAGCAAAATTAGGAAATTATGGTCAGCTATTATGTTCAAGTTTTGAACAGTGCTGAAAAAAAAAAGAAGAAAATTCTGAAAAGAATCCCATAAAACATTCAGGAGCTAGAGGAAAAAAAGTTACAAACATGCTAAAATGCTCTAACTATTTAAATGATCAAGAAGAATGATGAGAGGTGGATTGATCATGCTGTTTATGTTCTTTCAAAGGGAAAAAATACAAAATATTGAAGAGCTTTTTAATGTTGGAGTCAGAGTGAAAGCCAGTGACTTGAAACTGCAACAGTTTTTAAACTGTTTTAATCAGTTTTTAATTTAAAGTGAAACACAAATAAAGTAGCAATTTCTACTCCCTGACCCAAAAGGAACAACAACAAAAAGCTGGTAGCAATGCAGAAGAGTTTGATGCATTTTTTTGATATATAAGAGATTATAGAATCATAGAATCATAGAATGGCTTGGGTTAGAAGGGACCTCTGGAGGTCATCTAGTCCAACCCCCCTGCAGTGGGCAGGGACATCCCCAACTAGATCAGGTTGCCCAGAGCCCTGGCANCCTGTATTGATAGTGGGGAAATATATATATTTGCTTAATTTCTCTCCACTCAGCACCTTTGAAGAGATTTTAGCTGTGTAATGGCAGAATGCAAATTCATAATTTCCTAAATAGGTGGAAAAAATTGCCTGCTGAAAGTACCTGCCCTTCTCTTCAGCTGGCTAAAATTAGCTGCCCAGTTTCAAAAAACTGAAATAGAGTGGGATAAATCCCATCATAAAAATAATTCATTGGAAAATAATCTGGGAGAAAGGGTACACTTTGTGAAAAAAAGTACTTAGGTCGTACATTCAGTGTAATTATACTTTGCTTTTCAAACTGTAATGAAGGTTCATATAAATGGTAGGTTAAAAACATGACTAATTTAGTTATTGCTATTTCCTTTGGCATTCAATTTGATATATATGTTGTTAAAATCTTGTTATATTATCTGAATTGAATTTGCATCTTTGGTTAGCCCAAACTACAGAGCAGGCAGTTTCCAAGTGATATCTCTTACCCAAGTCCCAGGGAGGCAGCAAACATCCCTGTGGGATGTGTCCAGTCAGAATAACAGGCCCTCTGTTCCTCTCAGGAGTGAGTCATCTACAGCAATGGTGCTTCTTTCTTTCTTTGCAGAGGCAATCATAATGCATGGGGTTCACTGACTTGCCCTAGGCAACTCCCTGGATGGACCTTCATCTACACTGTCATTTGCCTGGCCCTCAAAACCCAGAACCTCATACCTAAATAGTTAAGAAAAAGAATTTTTTTCTCTTATAAATTACTGTTACCTTATCTGAAATTCCCACACCTCATCTCATTTTTTTGCTACCCTTTGTAGCAGTTTGTTAGATTGTGTTTATTCCAATTTGACTATCATGTACTGGAAACATCTGCAAGGTGGCTTTGAACTAGCTACTTTCTACAGCTGTTAGAAAGATAGCCATGGAAACACAAAGCTTGCAGTAGGCTTTAAAGTGTGTCCTTGAGATAGAAAGAAGGACAACATAATAAACCTTGACTACCTTCCAGGTTTGAGTCGGAACAGATGTTAATTTTTCTGTTCTTAAATTTTCATTCTGGTGGAGTCACTTATAATCTTTGTTTACACAACCTAGTTGGAATGAAGTGACCACTTTGCCCCTAAACATTGAGATATATAACTGGCTTTCCTAAACTTAGGTTGCCAGAATGCACTAGATGTCAACAGCTATCTTCTGCCATGCAGCCCAGCATACATTCTCAGCCCTATCTCCTATGTGTCTTAGCCTCATCTGCATAAGCTAAGCAACAAAAAATACCTCAAAGAGGTTATTTTGTCACTCTTCATTCATCCAATGGCTTATCAGAAATTTCTATCACACCAAGCAGTAACCCTATAATATTTTTGCAATGTCTTCAGTGAGTACCCATGTGTCAACATTCTCCTCCTTTTTTCCGATTGCTTTAGGCTTTCCCCTTATTTTTTAGGATAAAGTGGAGTTAAAATCTCTCTTAGGTGGTAAAGAAGGAAATAATTCTAAATGTTAAAATAGGTTGTCAGAAACGTTGACAAGTGTAGATAGAATGTGATTTATAGACCTTTAACTTTTTAAATTAAAATCTTATATCCTTAGGTAATACAGTAGTGCTGGTGCGCATTGAATTCTTGCACTGCATTCCAAATTATCTATAGTACATTAATTTACCATAGATCTGTTTCAGTTGTTTGAGTAAAATGGACAAGATAAATTGAATTAGTTTGAAGTATAAGACTGTGGGGAAAATGAAATTCCATAAAACAGAGACTCTGGGAGACATATTTGAATTTGAATACTCTTTTCCTAGCTGATACAGTGGATATCCTCTTCAGGGACACACAGCTTAAGGAATATATAGCATAATTTACTTTTCAGTATATCTCAGGTTAGAAATGGAAATTTCAAAACTTAACAGAAGTCATATAAATTTGGGCCAGTAGCCCTTTAGACCCGTACTCTGCCACCCTCATGACAGAATTCAGAGTTGTAGGTCTGAAACCTTGGAAAATTCAAATCATGCAACAATTTACAGACAAAGAGTTTTCTTTCTTATCACAATTAATTTTGGATTTCCTTACTTATATATTGTATCTAGAAGCATGGCAAATCCAAATAATCTCAATTCTTTTAAATTTTAACTTCTTCAAATTCAAATGTATGATTTTTAAGTTCCACTTTCAAATATTCTGTGTTCATGCCCATAGGTATTGCAAAGTACTTGGAGAGGCTCTTGATATTTTTCCCTGCAATATCATCAATAGAAAGCACTTAAAATACTCAGGAATGCCGTTTTGCAAATCACTTTTATGTTGGGAGGATTAATAGTTATAAAAAGGGATATACAGGGAATATAAAATTCATTCAGAATTATTTCAGGACCTGGAATATTTGCTGAAATTCAGTTTTTAAAAGAAATTATAAACCGTGTTGCAGTAAAGACTGAAAATACCTCCCATAATTTTTTTGGTTATTCTTTTCTATCTAAAATCTGACCTTCCATTATTTTTGGAACTGTTCAGAGAAAAAAACAGTCACAGAAAATAAAACAGGTGAAGGAGTGTCCTGCAGATTAAGGTACTTTTGCAGTCATAAATAATTTATATGGCTTTTGGGGGAAGTTCCAAAGTCTCTCTCAGGCTATATTGTTTAGATGCCTAAGCAGTTAGAGATGAAAGTTTAAGCTCTTTTACAGACCAGAAAATGGCAAAGCAGTAAAATGAAATAAAGGCAAAAAAGGAAAAGAAAAAGGTCACAGCTTGACATCTGAGGATTACAGTCGACAACATTATTGATAGTGCATTATTAGTTACATGTAAAAGCTATTCCCTTAGTCTATTTTTACAGGGGCCACATCCTAGGTGTGTGAAATGGCTTTCCAGAGTACTTATCCCCTAACTTCTGCTGAAGGAATTCAGGTAATTAGGTTCCTACCTTAGACCTCACCAATCCATCAGATTCGAGGGATGAGCTTAAGTTAAGGTTACTCATCTGAACTGATCTTTTAGTCTAATTGGTTTGATCTTCACCATTTCTTTCTTTTAGAACTACTACACTGGCAGTTTCACAAAAGCAGAGACCTATCATC
This sequence comes from Bucco capensis, assembly GCA_013396975.1. Lineage (NCBI taxonomy): Eukaryota > Metazoa > Chordata > Aves > Piciformes > Bucconidae > Bucco > Bucco capensis. The sequence continues at coordinate 24,498 of VWZO01015166.1, forward strand.
TTCCATACTTCATTTTCTTCACAGACAGGTAAGAAATCCATAAAAATAAAGATTATTTTTTCTGATATTTCTGTGTTTTATTAGGAAGAAAGGAGAACAACACTGCTAAAAGAAGCCAAAGAATTCAGAAAAAGGTCATATTTAACATTTAGTATTTTTGCAGCTCTTTTTGAAGTAATAGAAAGTATTTCATCATCAACACATCATTCTCACTCAACCAACACATATGACAGACCAGAAAAGAGATAGATGATAAATACAGAATTAGTTTAAGAGCGAATTCAGGAGCTACCAATCTAAGATCAAGCAATATTCCTCTAGGACATCCAAATCCCTACAAATGTACGAGGGTGAAATGTTTGTAATCTAAACTAACTCCAGAGAATGCACCTTCTGGAGACCTATGAGCTAATTTAAGTATAATGTCTAACTCATTTATGAAGTAAAAGCTCAGAAAATAAGTATCAAGATTATCATCTGCCTTTTCTGGAGAAAATTGTGCCTTTTGGATTCAGACTTCTATAAAGGCCCTAGAATTTCACCTATATTGATCTCTATATTTGAATTATTCTGGGTGCATATGTGGGTACAAGTAAAGATTTCCATTTTGCAAATACTCAGCTTCACTCAAGTTCAAGTTCATGCCTGAAGTGAAGGAAAAGAAATCTCAAAGTGTGTGACATAGCATGAAAACCGAAATACAATCTCAAATCAAAGATTTCAGTTTAGGTTGGAGTTTGTAAACAAGTGTAAATGCATAAAGACACACACACACACACACAAACTCATACATGTGCAAGAGCAACAAGAGAGGGAGGTCTGTAGAAGGAATATTGGTAGGTTTGCTGTAGAAACTTTTTGTTTAAATGCAAATTCAGGTAAACAGGCTCTTCCTCTGGGGTCCTCAAATGCATTTACTATCTTCTCTGACTTTCTAAAGAATGTAGGTTTCAGGAACAATGACTCATTATATGCCTAAAATGTAGGTATAAATCTAAATTAAATGAACTATATTTCCATGAGCTACTAAAGATTTAACTATATATATATTTCTGGAAAATCTGGAAGATAAAGCACTTGTCTGAGCTTCAGCAACCACATAAACTGAAATGCAAGAATCACCCCTGTTATATATACATATTTTCTCATCTTTCCTATATCTCATTGCATTGGCTTACAATATAAGCAATTAAAAGCATCATCTATTTCAGAAATCTCCTCCTAACCTTCCATTATTCTGGTTCCTTTTCACCCACGCCTTCTCACATGAGTGAATCTACATTTTATATGCTGAAAGGAAGAGAAAACTTCAGCTTGGGTATTGTATGGAGATAGATTTCTTTCTGCAGCAGATGAGTTCTCTCACTTTGAGAGCTGGTTTGCAAAACCCTAGTGTACGTGCCAAGGTGGTCTAGGCTGTGAAACAGGTTCAGGGGAGCTCTGCTTTGCTACAATTTCCTTTCTCTTGCAAAATAACATTTTCTTTTCAGTATGGAGGTATTTATTAGTGTATTTATTAACCCACTATCCCATCCTTTTATCAGCAATTGTACTCCTCTATCACTGTTTAAATTCAGAATCTTTCTTTTTACATGGCCTGAGTGGAACAAAAGGACCAGGTCTCGACAGAGAGTTTGCTTGTCTGCTCAGGTACCTCAAGACTATGTACATGTTTAGAATTTTAATGTCTACTATCAGCCAGGGTTAGGCATATTTTTCTCTTCATCTAAATCTAAAAATGCTGAAAACATCTTGAGAAATGTTTTGCTATTTTACTTTTGGTTCAGAAATTATGCATTGCTTGGATTTGTGTACTGACAGATAATGAGGGAACATCACACAATATATGATAACAATAACACTGAAGTAATGTGAGAAAGTCATTTATCTTTCTGTTTCCACTCTGCCTGTGAGAATCTGAAAATCACTACCATTCCCATTTGAATAAATATTTTGGTGGGAAAGATTCATTTGAATATAAAGGACTGAAGAGTTCAGCTATTGATGATACGTGCAGAAGTTGGCTGGGGGAGGGAATAAAGAGATGGAATCCTGCTACTTATCAGCAATATAAACTGCATCTTATGAAAGTTTTGTCAGTATTAAAATACCCTCCATTTATTGATAATCTCTTTGTCAGACATATCTTGTAAGTCTATTGCTCAGAAATGGTATCTCTTATTTTCCATTCTCTCTCTCTTCTCCCTCTCAGCTCTAAATTGCCTTGCAGCTTGGAGGAATTTGTCAGAAATTTCATTAATGCTTCAATATTTGCCTCAACAGGTAGAACTAATTAAGTTTAGAGGAATTATTAGAAAAGTGTGTTTTCTTTTTACCCTTCCTGATGTTGATATAGGAATTAATAGTAATTGATTACAATCTTTGCCCCAATTACATTGAAAATTTCTAACTCCATTAATGCATATAACTCAAGCACTTTAAGAATGTGCTAAGGGTAAAGGATTTTTGGATCCCTAGTGAAAGATTAGAAGTCATAGAAAAAATACATCTGTCCCTTATGGTTTTATGTGCTTAAGTTAACATAAAAATTAACACAGGCATGCTGTATAGGAAGGAGAAGAAAAAAGTTTGAGGTCTTACATCTTATATTCCCCAATAATCTAGAACCTTGGTCCTCAGGGAAGCACCTGACTTTCTGAAAAGTTCTTCTTAAAGGTCTCAGTGGGTGACTTCTAGAGAGAAAAAATTGTTCTTATTACTGCTATACATGCAGTACTGAGAAGTGGCTCCATTTCAGGTAAGTGAAACCTTTGATTTGACCTTAACCTAAATTCTACTCACTTCCAGGTCTAGAAAAAACAGACAAACAACAAAAAAGGAAGAGGTGTTCAACTCCCTCCCCTTTCCTTGTCTTTTAATTTCTTCTTTCTTTACATTTTAGTCTGGGAGGTGAAACATACTTTATTTTGGAAAGTGAGAGAGAGTCCAAAAATAAAATAATTGTATTGTTTGGAGATTGAGAAGAGCCAGTCAGGACTGTATACAGAATCACAGAATATTCATGGTTGGAAAGGACCTCTCAGATCACTGAGTCCAACTGAAAAAAACAACAAAACAAACCAAAAACCTGCCCTCCACGACTGCCAACTGGAGCACATCCTGGAGCACCACACCTACACGTTTCTTAAATACGTCCAGGGATGGTGATTCAACCACCTCTCTGGGAAGGCTGTTCCAGTGCCTCAACACTCTTTCTGTAAAGAATTTCTTCCTAATATCCAATCTAACACCTCCCCCCCCCGCCCCCCTTGCAACTTCATACCATTCCTTCTGGTTCTG
>VWZO01015166.1:27984-87427 GCA_013396975.1 Bucco capensis
CTCCCTGCCCTCCAGCAGATCAACACTCCCACACAATCTGGTGTTGTCTGCAAACTTACTGAGGGTGTTCTCAATCCCCATGTCCAGGTCATCAATATACAGCATGATGGTTTGAATTTGACAGTCTAGGATACTCGATTACTATACAGATCATACTTTCTCTAAAATTCATAGGCTAAACATACTACTTTTGTTGAGTTCCAATCTGAGAAGAAGATCAATTTTTCTGTAGTTCCAGCCTGCCAAAGCCATGACACTGTCTTATCTGATCTGACTTTGTAAGGGTAGTTGCACCACTTTGGAGTGGTAAGACAGTTCTACAAAGTGAAAAAAAAAACAAACTAGCTGTTACCAGTTCATCCCAGCAATCTCAGCTCTGTTAATATGAGTTTGACCTGCTAAATTTAAGTGTGTCCTTTGAAGCTTATGGTGAATTTACAGCCTCAAAGTATAACACACAAAGAAAGACATAACAGCTGGATATTTCCCTATCATTTTGTAGCAACTTCTGGTCTGTTTTAGACTGAACTCCTTGTTGAACATGATTTCCATGTTTTCTAAGGACACCTTGTATTGTCACTGAGAGACACAATTACTCTGCATGTATCCTGCCTAATTTATATAGTACTTGACAACTCCAGATGCATAAACAAAATTATATTCTTAGGTAAATCGATTTGCAACCCAAGCTGCAGCCCAAGTTAACAATAGATATATAAATGAATTCTGAGAAACCTCTCACTTTCCTCTTTCAGTGGAGAAGTAGATTTGCATTTCTTTCATAAATTCTAACTGTATAGACAACCATCCCCTTGTGTGAAAGAACTTCCTGGGAAGAGTGAAAATGATTTAAAAATGAACATTTTTCTCACAAGAAAACCCTAAATTCTTATAGTTGTCATAACTCTATTGATGTTCAGTTATCTTGAAATGTGAAGTTTGACCTGCTGCTTTGAAATGCTTACCTCTCATGAATGAATCAAGAAGATGCTGTACTGGGACAAAAAGCTCAATGAAGTGGTGCTGGTGGTTCATTAGTTAATGCTTCCCTCACTAAATCAGTACTTGTGACTCAGTACAAAGTACTATGCTTTAGATGAAAAGTAAAACAGATCCCTGACCATTTTGTTTCATTAAACATCTGATGGCACTTTTAACCAGAGCAGAGGATGTTAATTTTGATGTTCTTACAAAATTCTTATCTGGGTAATTACATTCTGCTCCACTAAACTCCCCCTAGAGAAAATTTAATTAAAATGAGTTGCTGTCTCCCTGGCACAGAGTAGACAGGTATCAGTAACACAAAAGCCACCAGCACAACTGACACAAACTGATATTCTTCTGTGGCAGAGAAATTAAGAGTAGATATATTACTTCCTCCTCAACTGAAATGAACATTCCATTTCAGACATTGTGTATATGGATGCTATGCTGGTGAAAACAAAGTACTAAATTTATTTTGTATCTGCCCAGAAATTCTTTTTGAGCAGTAGGAACTGAATTCATAGCTCAGCTCTTTCAGCAGTTAGGTTGGTTTTCAATGGGTTTTATTAATGTTCTAAGTAGTGATTAAAGAGCTATATACAGTAGATAAGGATGGGGAAGGCTCTTTTGCAGCTGCAAAAAGTCTTGAGTCTTTTACATTAATAGTCAAAAAATCACAGAATCATTGTGGCTGGAGGGTGTATCTGGAGATTGCATAATCCAAGACCTCTACTCAGAGCAAGTTCAGCTAAAGTAGGTTTCCCAGGACACCAGGGATGGAGAGTCCACAACCTCTCTGGGAAAACTGTGCCAGTGTTTGGTTGCTCTCACAGTACTGAAATATTTTTCTTAGGTTTAAACAAATTCCCTATGTTACTTATGCACGTTGATAAAGTCATCCCCTGGGCCTTCTCTTCTCCAGGCTGAACAGCCCCAGCTCTCTCAGAATCCCCTGAGAAGACAGATGTCATATCAGATGCTCCAAGCCCTTAATTATCTTTGTGGCCCTTTGCTGCTTTGTTCCGGTATGCCCTTGTCTCTCTTGCACTGGGGAGACCAGAGCTGGAACCAGAGCTCCAGATGCATCTCACCAGGGCTGAGTAGAGGCTGATGAAAGAATTTACTTTCTTCTGTTTCTTTAGACAGATGATGATTTAGCCCCTGTGTGCCAAATACTTTGGCAGCAGGTGACAGTAGACAGTTAGAGGGCCCATAGTGCCTTTTTAGAGGAAAACTTTGAGAAACTCAAGGACCAGATAGGCATATTCTCAGGACCTCATATTTCTTGCAAATACGTTGCTTCAGAACCACTTCCATATGACTGTCATTCTTTACTGATTCTTAGCAGTAGCTTAGCTTCTTAAAGCTCTAATTAAACTATCTCACTAATGGACAGTTAATGATTTAAAAGGGAACAATTCACCAGTGTCATGTCCCTCAATTACACAGTACAGATTTCAATGGTTTGCACTGAATCAGTTGCTTATTAAGAACTTGAATATCTGAACAATTGTACTATATTTTCTCAATGTAAGATGATATGATGTGGTTACTATAGAACAACAGCTGTGTCTTGAATGTAAATGCTGCATTGTACCATGATAAAAAAATTCCACAAGTCTGGTGAGTAAGATGTAGCCTTGAGTTTGTATGATATTCAGCATAATGACATGGCTAAGAACTAATTTCTGAACAGTACCTCATCACTCACAGAGCCTCCTCAGTCATCTAAAGCTTGTGCAGGTAAAACTTCCAGTGAATTCAACAAAGCAATGCCTTAGACATGAATTCAGGATATAAAAAGATGTAAAAGTTAAGTAGAAAACCAGTCAATTTAGAAAGTACATAGCTTCCATCATCATAATATGTTTCACTTCACAATCTTTCCCTCACATGCTATTAAAGTATTCTTAAAGTAGGGATTTTATGAACGGATTTCTGTTGTGTCCAAGGTCATGCAAGAGAACTGGCAAAAAACAGCTATGCCACAATCCCCTTGGAAGAAAAAACCCTTCTCCCAGGATAGGAGAACTTCCAACTAAATTATGGTTATATAGCACTGATTAGAGTGTGCTAATAGGTAACTTTCCACAGCAAATTTTACCATTAAAATGCATCTTTTAAATTCTGAAACAATGTTGATTTTTCAGACTGATTTCTTTGTTGTTATTGACAGTAAACTCCCTCTCGAGATAAAAACTTTCCTAATGTGCACCTAAAATATGACTTGCTGCAGTGTGAGATGATTTGTCATTCTTTTTTTTCTCTAGTTATTTATAGTATTTGGTTCTATTGATCCTATGCTTTTTTTGAAAACTTTGCTCATGAGTAACTCAACAATGAATAGCCAGAACCAAATTCTTCTAAGCCAAAACCTATCAGCAGAAGATGACCAAGAATTAAAGATGGATGTATATGCTAGTGAATAACAAGGTGACTCAGGCTACATGCACTGGCAAACAAGCTGTACTGGAGCCTGTTCCCTGCCCATATGTTGTAGGTTAGTCCCAGCCAGCAGCTTAGCACCACACAGCTGCTTGCTCACTCCCTGCCTCCTGCAGTGGGACAAGGGAAACAAAGGAAGAGCAAATAAAAAAGGACCTCATAGGTCAAGATAAAAATATCTTAATAAGATAGAGAAAGAGGAATAAAAAAAAAAATAAAAAAGGCAAAAGAACAAAACAAGTGATGTGAAGGCTATGGCACACCACCTATCATAGCACAAAGGGTAATGGTTGTAAAAACTGAAAGCAGCTAGGTTTAGATTAAATAGTAGGAAGAAATTCTTTAAGGTGAGGGTGGTAAGACATTGAAACAGGTTGCCCAAAAAGGCTGTGGATGCCCCATTCCTGGCAGTGTTCAAGGCCAGGATGAAGCCAATGGCAACCTCTCCTAATGGGTAAAGTCCTTGCCCATGGCAGGTGACATGGCAGGGGGGTTTGGAACTTGATGATCACAGAATCACAGAATGTTAGGGGTTGGAAGGGACCTAGAAAGATCATCTAGTCCAACCCCCCTGCCAGAGCAGGATCACCTAGACCAGCTCACACAGGAATGCATCCAGGCAGCTCTTGAATGTCTCCAGAGAAGGAGACTCCACAGCCCTCCTGGGCAGCCTGTTTCAATACTCCGTCACCCTTACTGTAAAGAAGTTTTTCCTTGTGTTTACACTAAAGCTCCTATGCTCCATCTTGCTCCCATTGCCTCTTGTCCTAACATTGGATGACACTGAGAAAAGCCTGGCTCTGTCCTCCTGACACTCGCCCTTAACATATTTGTAGACATTGATGAGGTCGCCCCTCAGTCTCCTCTTTTCCAGGCTGAAGAGACCCAGCTCTCTCAGCCTGTCCTTGTAGGGTACATGCACCACTCCCTTAATAATCTTTGTGACCCTGTGCTGGACTCTCTCCAGCAGCTCCCTGTCCTTGAACTGGGGGGCCCAGAACTGGGTGCAGTATTCCAGGTGGGGCCTCACCAGCACAGAGCAGAGAGGGAGAATAACCTCTCTTGATCTGCTGGCCCCAGTCTTCTTAATCCTAGGATGCCATTGGCCTTCTTAGCCATGAAGGCGCATTTGGTCATCTTTGGTCCACCAGGACCCCTAGGTCTTTCTCCCCAGAGCTGCTCTCCAAAAGATCTTTAAGGTCCCTTCCAATCCTGGACATTCTATGATTCTTGATCTTGTGCATACAAGAAAATTATTTTAAGATTTAAACCAGGATGGCCACATTCATACATCTATTGGAAAAAGACAGTTAGTTGACCCATGCCACCTCCTAGCACTTGTGCCTGGGAATTGTTTTGGATTACCACAGTGAGGTACAGATGAGCTGGATATCGCTCAAATGATTTGGCAGTAGAGATGATAAAGTTCTTTGGCCTATAGTTTGACATTGTTTAATATCTTGGTATATAAGCCTGAGTCATGTAAGTGCTTTTTCAAAGGAAAAGATAAATGTGCCCTAGTCAATAGTAAACGATCTTCATACTGGGGAATTCTGGTTTATTGTTTGTTTTTCTCTCTTCCTACAGATACTAATGTAAACATCTTTGGTAACTTTTTGTCTGTACAGTAAATGTTTGGTTATAATTTTTTGGGATTTTATTTGTTTCATTGTAGTCGGAATTATTTGGTAGCTTTTATATTTTGTGTGTGTGTTGTTATTGTTATTTGAGTTTGTGATAGGGTTTGGGTTTTTAAATTATTTTTTATTTATTTATTTATTACTTTTTTTAATGGACATGGCTTTATTTGCCCATATCTTTATTTCCTTTTAAATTGAGAGTTCAGAGTATTCATTATTTAGCATTTTTCTTTTGATGTTTCAAATTCTAGGAAAAGGAAGTTAGATAATATTTTACAAAGTATAATAATATTTCACTACAAATTGCTGGGATTTAATTTGTCCTCTCTGCTATAAATGTTTCTGAGCTTTATCACAGCTTTAGCACTTTAAGCTAATGCTGGAAAGGGACGTTATTACAGGATGGTCACATCTCTTACTTTGTAAACAAATTGACTTTCTTTCTTGCTTCTGTTTTGTTTGGCAGAGTAATTGTCTGTTACTGTCTTGTAGCAGTGCTCCTGGTTGCAAAACCTTGTTGCACTGTTTTAAATAAAATTGGTGGACTGACCTTTTTGTCTATGACCACATCTTTATTTCCTTTTAAATTGAGAGTGAACTCTCACATAGGTAAGAGTAATCAAGGAGCAGAGCTTTATTTATTAGCATTGATCCTACAAATCACCTGGTGCAGCAAACAAACTCTACAGGCAATACAATAATTTAGCAATTCTCTTGAATCTTAGAGTCTGTCTTCTAACTCTTGCTGGTGGTATGAGGAAAAGTGAGACAAAACAATGAGCAGCAATCACTGTTCTTCACCCTTTTGCTCCTTTATGGCTCACCATGCAATAATGTAATTTACCACAAGAAGGGAAATCCTCAGGGAAGTCTTTATAGAATGGGATATGGCCTTGGGCTTTTATGGGTTTTTTTCAAGGGCACATTTTATGGAGAAAAGAAAGAATAAAAAGTCTTCTTGTATTTCTCCTCTGCCTCCTGATACCAAAGTAGCAGGTTGGCACCAGAATCATAGCACTGAGCTCACTTTGTAGACTGTGGGGTAAATCGTAACAGAGGCATTGGAAATCTGGTTTTAGGCCCCTTACAGTTTAAGAGTCCTTCAAATCCGTACCTGCTGCTTCCCAGGACAGTGACCTAGTGGTTTGTATGCTTGGCCAGCTTCCATGAAATTAGAAGTTGGTCTTCTTCAATGTCTCCTTAGTCAGTGGAGAAAGATTAAATTCTCCTAGAGAATCTCAAAAAAGGAAAGGATGGTGATGAGGTGCATCTTAGAAGGACCAGAAGTACATAAATTTAAAACTGATGTTGAATCATACCTTGAGTGTTTCCTTCAGGCAGAGCAAAATAGAAGTATTTCTAAAATATGCTAAAAGTGCAAAAATATTTCTCTATCAGTCAGACTGGTATAATAAAAGGAACTTGTTCCATTTAAGTGTGAAACAGTAATGTCATGAAAAGCTTCCCCAAATAGTAACACTAGAAGTGAAAAAGGATTTCCAGAGCCTACATCTCTGTATGTCGCTGAGGACATGATGAGACCATACAAAGAGACCATGATAGGATTGGAAAGAAACCTGGAGAATTTCAGAAAATCTTATATTCCTAATGGTAACACTGAAAAGCTGCATTATGGTGGAATGGGTTTGGCCTTTTGACTGTGAGGAAGATAATATCTTGGACATCCATTTGCCATCCTCATTTTGACAAGCTGTATGTGAGTTTTTAGTGGTAAGACTTTATCAGGATATTTGAAATCACACTGGAGTCTGTCAGGCTGGACTGACTAAAATCAGGCATTTCAACACTCCATTTGGAAAGCAGCACTTCAAGAGAAGTTTCCTAGATGCTGCCTGTGTAAAAGAGATATTCTAGATAATGGGGCAAGAAATGTAGGAATTTGTTTTTCAACAGCTGGCAGTACCAGTGATGAACATAGCTAGAATTTAATAACATTGTCAGAGAAGTAGGGAGAACAACCTAAATCTGAATCAGAGGCAAATGTAAATAACTCAAGAAGAGGAGATTAAATCTGGTGACTGATCTGATTCTGATCAGTGACAGTACTAATGCTATATAAAGACATGAACCTTCTGTGAAGAGCTAGAAAGTTCATTACAGCTGGTTAATTTTTTGTTTAAATGTGGCTCAGAATTGGTACAAATCCCATTGTTTCTGTAAAAGCGACATTATCAAGAGAATAAAATGTCATATATAGTTGCCCTTAATCCTGAAAACAGAATAGATGTGCATCAAAGAAGGGAAATAAACATGGAGCAGTGATGGATCAGAAGAACATATAAAAGGAATGATTTATTGCTTCTAATGAATGTCAGTAGTGTAGTCAGTATATTATTTCATTAACCACAATTGAAAACAAGAGTCCAGACACTTACAGAGCCCTTTGGACAAGCTTTTACCTTTACCACCACTGAAGTGCCCAGCCATGTTTTCCAGAGTTATGAATGTTTAATTAAAAACAAAACAAAACTTGCAGATCTTTTTTACCTCTGTAATTTTGAGAAGGACTAGACTGACAGCAAATTTTGAAGGAACAGAGACCCTTTTCCCCACATCATTTAACTGTCAGTGGAAATGAACTAGGACAACCAGTGAGGGAAAAAATGAGGTTTAAAGCAATAAAACTTTAAAAAAAATTATAACATCAAGACAGGTTGTCACACAACTTTTTTCCTTTTCCTATGAGAAATTTTTGAAATGATAAGAAGAGATGACTATGAAGAGCTGACTGGTCATGAAAGAGAAGAAAACAATTCATTTAAAAAAAAAAGTCTGAGGAGCAGAAAAAGATTAATGACCATGGTACTAAGGAAAAGCTGAGAAAGAGAAAATTTACTCACTAAACAGGAATACACATGAGAAATATTTAGGTATGTTTGTATAAAGTCCCAGAGAGAGTAGCATAAGGAACTGGAGTCATCATTCATAATGCATCTTACAAAATCGATAGCAGATGAAAACTAGGTTACAAACAAGGTAAGTTCAGTCATCAGAAGATGTTATGGCTCTGTTTCAAAGAGTAACAAGAAATATTCATCCCCTTTATGGAAGAAGACTCAAGGAAATGTGCAGAAGAATTGCATTCAGAAAGAATGCACCTTGCACCTGTCTGTGATGCAGCTGAGGGGCAGCTCTGCAGAAAAGCCAGAAGATGGAGCCAGGCTTTTCACAGCAGGGCATTATAGGAGACTATAAACTTTTTTCATATTTTCTCCCTTTTTTGGCAAGGCTGCCTTGCCATGGAGAGGTTGCCCAGAGAGCCTATGCAGCCTTTGCCCATGTTGGTTTTCAGTAAGAAGCCCAGAGCAATCTGTTCTGACCTTATAGTTGATCTCCCTAATCTCTCTTCAAAGCTGAATTATCCTGTGGTTCCATGATTCTGTGACCATGGTGTATCTTAATGTGGAAGAATTAATGCTGGCTTTTCTGTTTTTTTTCCTTTCTTTATTGAGAGAAAGTATTGGATTAATGCAAAGTTACTTCTTGCAAGTATGTATTCATCTGAGGTACAGAAAGCAGGACATTTTTGAAAAGTTTTGCTAATAAAAGTTTATTGTATGTAGGTTTCCTTTACAAGGAGCAGTTTAAACTGAAGTGATGGAGGATACTGCTCAGGTAGTTTAACTCACTGTGACCTGATTGAAACTAGCAAACACTAGGTAGCAGTGGTTTGATCCCAATGGTTTCGCTGATGTTAAATCAGTCAAATCCTCTACCATTCTCTGCACACCATGGTAAACATGGTAAATGAGAGGAAAATGTAATGAGGGATTGTTCGGCAAACACTAGCAAAGATTTTATGCCACCATTACACTCACTCTAGTCTAAAATTACAGCTGCCTTTTCCTCACAGCAGCAGTATCTTCTGGATTAGCTAAGGAAGAATATAGACTATTCTGAAATAGCCTTCAGATTTAGCAGCCTAGCTAATTCCCTCTCTTCTTTCCTTAGTTAATGGAGGTAACTGGGGAAGAGGCATTCTGCTGGACAGCTTGTCATTCTGGAAACATCAGGTTTGTGTCGCCTGCAACATCTAGCCAAATATAAGGGAAGGGAAGGTAACAGGAAAGCAGAAAGACAAGATTCAGCAGTTGGGGAAAAGAAACAACAGATAAAAGAAGAAAGGTCACAAGAAACTTGTGTGGCATAAGGCAATAGGGGAAATGAGTTAACAAGAGAGAAGGAAGGGGGGTAACAGAATAAGTTACAGTGCTCCCAAGTAAATAACAAATTACAGTATCCCAAGTGGATTCTCAGAGCTTGCACCCTTGCACATGTGCAGAAAATGATCATGGCAGTAGGTATTTCTACAATTACTGCTTTAATCCTAGAGCTTTCTTATACAAAGGAGAGGAGAGAAGTTAAAAATGCTCAAGCTAATTTTTTGGGCAACTTTCTTTAAGACACATTTCTAAGCAATGCCACTAACCTGAGGGCAAGCTAAGCAAAGCCAGACCAAAGTTTGCTTGTGATTCACTCTGATTTAAATCTGGTAAAATAGCATCCTGAAGGCAGGCTAAAATATGGCCAACCACAAACATGGGTTAAATTAATCTGGTTCAGCTAAAATGTAGTGCATGAAATAAGAGCCAGTCTAGTCAGTGTATAAAAATATATTATAAACTTTTATGACTTAAAATTACTAGACCTGAGAATAACTCACATGAGGAACGTCTGAGAGATTTTTCCTGCCCTGAGAAAAATGACAGGACCGTGACGCTTGGGCTTTAACTGTATTCTTCCTCCTATTACTTTTAAAATGCAAAGACCTTAACTCTTGGTTATTACTTTCTGACTGACAGTGAAGAATTTGGGTAAGATATCTCTTCTCCTCCATCAGTATCATTTACATTCACATGTTGAGAGAGGCCTGCACAGTGAGAGAGCCTCAGATCCCACAGAACAGGCCAGTAGTTGTGATATGTAGCTCTGGTACCAGCAGGAGCAAGCCATGGTCACAGAGAGGTTTCAAATGAGGACAGAAAGCCTTGGTGGCCTGAAGGTAACCTTTTCCTTCATAGTGGAAAGTAGTTCTCCTCCTGACACCCTCCATAGACCCTTTTAGGGATAAATGCTCAGTCTCTACAAGCCTGGTTTCTGCTTTCCTATCAGCTTTCCTGGACTGTTCAAGCTGCAACCTCTATTTCTAGGGCAGCTGTAATTCTGACATTAAGAAACAAAGCAAGAGAGGGCAGAAAAGTAGCAGGTGTTTTTTCCTCCAGGGCGGGCAAGAGCGAAAAGAGGCTTTAAATCCACAATTTCTAATGGAGAGATTATGTAATGGTGTGTGGGTAGGTGTTACAAAAGGCAGAATTATGATTTCACGTAAGGGTTGAACTTCAGAACACCAAGGGGAAAGCAACAGGCTATGAGAAAGGAGGGACTGAAATGAAAATCATTTGTTCCATGAACTCCAATTTAACAGTGCTCAAAAAAGCACTGAGCTGTACCAGCTGGCATATCATCAAAACTGGGAATAACATAAAACTGCCCGCCCTTGAAGTATGACATGAGGAAATTTTGCAATTATGGAATACTGAATATATTCCAACAAACAAAATGTCAGGCAGCTCGTCTCCACCTACTTCCCATGCTCAGAATATAAATGGAAAAGGGAACATCAGAAAAACCTGTAGCTGGATACTTTGTTGCTGAAGGCTTTTTAAGCGACTGAAGATTAATCATCCTCCTAATCAGAAGAAGATTGAGGACTAAGAACTTATCACCAAATTTACTGGGGTAAATTACTCAAAGCACCTAATTAAATTGATATACTGGTTTACCAGGATGTAAACTTCAAAGTCTGAAACCCTGTAAACAGTACAAAGGTGCTTGCCCATTATTCATGATTCATTTCTCTGTTGGTAGAATGGATAACAATAACTTCCTAAGAGCACCATAAAAATTACTTAAAAGAGTGTAGTAGCCACATAAAGACCCTTTTCTTCCTCCCTTCACATCATAAATTGCCAGATAAGACATAGGGATTTTTATTAGATATGAAATGGTAAAGTAACAGCAACATTTATAGCATTGTACATCTTCCAAAAAACATGCCTTAAGCTCTTTGAAGCTTTGTAATACAGTTATTATTGCTTAAGAAATAATTGCTTCTGCTTCAAAGTATCCCAGCTCTATAAAAAAAAAAAATTAGTAGAACATGATTAAAACTCTAGATTTGAGTTCATCTCACCTGATGTTATTCTCTTCGCTGAGCTTTGAAGAAAGCTTAATTATGATGGTTTTCTTTCCTGCTAATGGAGAGCAACTGGTTCCAGATTTCTCTTAGCACTACTGAACAGGACTTAGGAAGCTACAATCCTGTCTCAGATCTTTTGATGAGCAAGTCAATTTGGGTGGAATCCTTTCCAGACATCTCAAGCAGGGAATCTTAGATCAGATTGTAAAGTTAATACTTATTCCCACCTTTCTTTGAGAAGGGACCAAACTGCATTACCTCTGCAGCCAAAACAGAAGTCTGATCAGAATATAATCAATATTAGTTTGCTTTAGACCTGAACACAAGCATACTAAACTACTGTAACAAGCACAAGTATGTAAGTATTTTGTGATACTGTGATGGCATAGATAGACACAACATAAAACCCTTTTACATAACTATTTACACTGTGTAACCACTAAAGGAGCAAGGGAAGATAAATGTAGCTGCTGGTGGAAGACATCCAAATGATCATTTTTTAGAAAAAGGACAAGGGAAGCTCAAGTAATTGCCAAGAGAACATCCTGCTGAATACAGGGAAGATGACTGGCAAAACCTAAAACCAAGGTAAGCAGTATAGGAGCAGATAAGGAAGATGAGATTGCTCCTTTTGGGAGTGGGGCAACAGTAAATATGTCAGGAGGTGAAAGAAGATAAGACTGACTCAATTCTGAGTTCTCTGATCAACGAGCTCTGAAGTCTGACCTCAGTTACTGAGATTGTCAGGTGCCATAGCCAACAGGGCTAAATATACAGCTGTGGTGGTGTACGCTCATCTCAACTTAGGGTATAGGTACTAAAGACTGAATTTAGTATGGTGTTAACAATTAATAATGTGTAAGAATTAACCATTAATATGTGCACTGTTAATTAATGAGTTAATTCAGCAAAAATTTGATTTAAACTGACTATCAGTCTTCTAAGAGCTCCCATCGTAGTGAACTCTAATTCTCTAACAGTTATATATTTATATACACACACATTGCAACACTCTCTTTTCTAGGCTTTCCCTGCTGTATCCCTATCCCTGGCCAACAGTAGAGAATTTCTTAGAGAAATTTCTTGATGTATTTTCTGTATCTGAGCACAAAATCCAAAAACTGTCAGAGGAACATCATTTCTTGCTGCTACCCTATGCAGCCAAAGATATGATAACACTTTTTGCAAGATATGTCTCATACTGTTGGTGTTATACAAATAATAAGTATCAGTAGCTATTTATAAGTATGATTCTAATTCATACTTATCCAGTCAGACATAGATGAAAGACCACTGCAACCAGACAAGCATAGCCGGATTGTATGAATGTCAGACACAAAATATCAGTGAAGAAAAAGACTTGTGCTGATAGCCAGCATGTTTGATTTTGATTTTTACTTATTTGCTTTAACATTTGGAATAAAAAAACCAACCAACCAAACAAAAAACCCCAACAAAATAGACTAAATAAATAAAAAATATGAATATCTAACAATGGAAACTTGCTCAAGGTCATTTTTTTTTTAAAATATCTAATTGAGCAAAAGATAAATAATACAGTTTTCCTGGCAGTAATATATCCTGGGCTTATTAAAGGTCCCCTACAAGAAATTGTACATCATCAATAGCTTTTTACAGCTGGATTGGAAAATATATTGCACAAAATATTCCAGAATGGTTTATTTGGTTTATTCCATTCCTAACTGGTAAAATACTGTACTAACATAAAACTAGTGATTTAATTCTGATTTTTTTTTTAAAGTTGAGTTTTGCTGGTTTTTTAGGAGAGTGAGCTTTTCTACAAAGATGGATTCTAATGCTGGTTTTTATCATTATGTGAACCTCTACCTAGGTTAAACTAGTCTAAAGCATTGGAGAACTTGCTATACATACTTCATGACTGGCTGCTATCACCAGAAAGAGGGGAAATATTTACGTTGTTTTCCTGCATGAAGGAGGAAGAAGATACTTAGGTCTATTGACAAATTAATATTTTTCCACACAGAGACAAATTGTAATGATTGTAAATGGGCATAGGGTCAATGTTTTGACAGCCTGTGGTTATGGCTTATTCCATCTCACACAGTATCACAGTATGTCAGGGGTTGGAAGGGACCTAGAAAGATCATCTAGTCCAACCCCCCTGCCAGAGCAGGATCACCTAGACAAGCTCACACAGCAATGTGTCCAGGCAGCTCTTGAATGTCTCCAGAGAAGGAGACTCCACAGCCCTCCTGGGCAGCCTGGTCCAGTGCTCTGTCACCCTTACTGGAAAGAAGTTCCTCCTCATGTTAATACTAAACCTCCTGTGATCCAGCTTGCTCCCATTCCCTCTTGTCCTAACATTGGATGCCATTGAGAAGAGCCTGGCTTTCTCCTCCTGACACTCACCCTTAACATATTTATAAGTAAGTATTAAGTATTAATGAGGTCTCCTCTCAGTCTCCTCTTCTCCAGGCTGAAGAGACCCAACTCTCTCAGCCTGTCCTCATAGGGCACATGTTCCACTCCTTTAATGATCTTGGTGGCCCTGTGCTGGACTCTCTCCAGCAGCTCCTTATCCTTCTTGAGATGGGGGGCCCAGAATTGGATCTGCATGTTATTTTATACATATATACATGATATTATAGATATATTTTAAATATGGTAATATTGAAGGATAAAGTAGACCCTGAGAAAGTCAATGAAAGAGTCAAGAGATCTCTCAAAGTATGTTTACTTTGGGATAGGAAAAATAAAAATAAAGTGTAACAAGAACAACTTTAGCCTCCAGTCTTAATACATGAGTACCTGTCCAGACCATTGACTTATTTCATCGAAAAAAATGGAGTCTGCAGCAGATTCATATTGTTCTGTTTGTGACCTTGCAATGTGTTAGAGCTAATTGTCATCAAAAGGCTGAAAACCAAAGACCCAATTTATGGCATGACTGCAGGATAGCCAGCAAAAGAAGATGGGAGTGCAAAAAACCCGAGAAACATAGGGACAGGCTTTTGTTCTGGAGCTTTTTTGGGGTATCCCTTGAAGAACAGCTGCATTATTATCAATACAGGAAAAGCAAAGACTGTATAAACTGACCTAATTTAATTTAGAGTTAGCTTAGAAGGAACGGAAAATTATGAAAGTTGCATAAAACATCCATGGAACTATGGTGAAAACTGATCTATTTTTCAAGTTTTCCACTTAATGGAAGGAAATACTTGGGTTTCTGTCAGATGTTATTATGAAGGAAATCCTTCATTGCAAACAAAATCTCTGAGTTGGAAGGTAACTGCATCCTTCTGTCCACACTGCTTTTTTTCATAAATGAACACCAAAACCCCAAAGTGGTCTCATCTTCAACCACAATACTCCAGAATACAAGGAAAATAAAAGAACAATGTGGCTGAGAAGGAGCCAAAGTTTAGCTTTCGAAAAAAATACTTGTAAATTACCTGCAACAAGGCTAGTGTTACAACAGTTTGAACAACTTCTCTCACTTTTGAAAATAGTTTGGAAAATTAAAGCAGTCATAATTCAGTGACAGTTTCTTTCCTGATCTTGCTTGAAAACAGAAACACCTAAATACCTATGTATATGCATTAGTGGAAGAAGATGGTAAAGTAATAGGACAGTTTATCACTTACTATTTTTTCAACATAATGACTGTAGATTCTGTGCTTACCAAAACCCCCAGCCTGTTTATTTTTTTAATGATGAGCTGTTACCCAAAAGAAACAAAGTGGCATTCTGTTGACACCATATGGTGGCTGAAAAATGAATTCTGTAGTATTTTATTTGTTAGAATGTCTTCTGAGTTTCTCTATCCATAATTTATGTTGGGGCCTTCTCTGATTGCCAGAATATTCAAACGGATTTCTCTTCACAGGGTAGCCTGCATGGGGGGAAGAAGGTTTTCAAAACAGCAGGACCTGAACAATCTCCTACTGCTCAGAGGAGAAATCATTTCCAAGCTTCTGTCCTTCTGGCTGCTTTCATTGTAATAATAATTTACATCCTGGGTGAAGAGACTTTTTGCATTAAGAAGAAATCTAAAATCATAAATATAGAGAAGGGGAAAAACCCAACAGCTTTTGTTCTTGCATGCTAATACAAGAATTTGTGAATATTAAGCATCAATTTAAAGTTGTATTAACTCCTAGGCTCTGACGTAAGTAGATAGCTCAGGCTTTCATATCTTAATGGGAAGTGATATGCAGAGGTTATTGAACAATGCAGTTTCCAAACGATTGCCTCTGCAGCTGGCTTTCATAGAGAGATCCAGAGTGGTTATGGATGTGCTAAAATAATTAAGACATATTTCTCCTGGTGTCTCCTTGATTATTACTCGCTTTTTAATAGGCCATATTTTAGGCAAAGATTTAAGTATGACTGTGATTTACAAATAGATATTTCATATGGTCTTAATATGGCAACTTGCATTATGAAGCAGAATATGCCTGTTGTAAGCAGCAGGGATCCTGGAATCACATGAAAAGGCTGGGCCACAGGGACAATGTCCCTTCTTTTTCACCTCCCTCTTCTCCTCCAATCTATCATGGCTTAGCCCTTGCTGCTGGTTGACCAATTCTGTTTCCCTCTTGCCTCTGGGATGCTGGCAGTAGCACATGAGATGATGAATGACTACCTGAATGTGGGGGGAAGCTAAGAAGTTCAGCTGCAGCTGGGTTATTAATGCTTAACAGAATAGGATTATAGGAGAAGGACTCCACCTGTTGTGAGGATCTTCTTAAGAATTAGACAAGTTTGACCCTGAGATACCGTGTTCTCAGAAGATTTTTTTATCCTCTGGAGTAAAATGGGAAACACAGAGGTTCTATTATCATTCCTTAGACTTCAGAAGCATTCCTACCTTCCTGACCCCACAGCCGTCCTGAGCACATAGCTGAGTTACTCCAGCTGAGGTCTGTAAAAGTAATTTAGCCAGTAGCAAACTTGGATCCCATGAAGTTGTAGTTTTTATAAAGAAACAGAATGGAAGCCAGATATGCTTCCAGAGCATCTGGCAAAATGCTGCTGACAGCTTTGCTTATTCTGAAGATGTACTGATTTAAAAAATGGCTTCACTCTGATAGAGCTTTAGGCATATGAATATATATTTCTTGTATTAGTCTGTTTAATAACACACTCTTGGAAGTTCAGTCAATGTTTAAATCTGACATACTCTCTCCCAACACGAAAGGTTAGTCTCCTATATGAAATGAAAACAGAAAAATTGTGACCAAATTATTATAGTCTTACAAAGCACTGTATTTGGAGGAAATACTGACATTTAAAAAGTAACTATATTTAATCTGAGAAAAAATTATTGAAGAGTTATTTCAGGTATGTACTACAAATAGTTAGGAAAAAAAAAGAAAAGAAAAGAAACAAACTACTGGCATTTGAGATCCAGAGGGCTTCCTGTGAGGTGGTAGAATTATCTCTGGTAGTGTGCAATGTCTGAAATATGGTTTTATGAGTCCAACATGAGACCTTGCATGTAAACACTTAAATTTTGGACTTTTAAGAGGTTGAATCCATTCCATAATCACAACTGCAAATATCCTTTGAGCACAGTATACTTTTCCCCCCCATTGATATGGTCGTTTTCTCTCTCTTTAGTATGTCGCATCTAGGGTTGTACCTATTTAAAGCTGTTTTCCCAGTCAACAAAGAATTAAGAGAACACAGTTCATTGCAGGTAATTGCAATTGTGTTTTACTCACAATCTGTAGATAGACTCATTACTAGAGAGAAGTTTCAAGGCAAGCAAAATGAAGTGACTAAGAGAGGAGATATGTTATCCAAGGCTGTTTCCCTCCTGAGGAGAAAGAGATATCATGGCAACAGTTGTAGATGGAATAAGCTCATTGATCAATGTAAAGAACTCACATATTTTAGCCTTTCTGAAATCAATCCATCCCAGTCAGATAATCTACAATATTGTGACGAAGGTAATTCCCCCTCCAACTGCTTTCCTATACTAACCTGCTCTTCACATTTTCCTTATTCTTTTATTGCATTCATTATAAACTGCCTTCTTTTTTCTGTTTTTACTTTTTCAAGGTCTTCTGAGTCATGTGAAGATCATCTAAAATACTTTTATGAGACCAACTGATGTTGGTGAGGGGAAAAGACCTGTCTTTCTAGCTACAAACTCTTTAGCCCATTTAGGTCAGGGAATTTCATAGGGTGTGTCTCCATTTGTTTGCAGACACATATAACACCAGGCTCTAATTTCCACATCCCTTTTTCATCCACCTCTGTTAGCTGGGTTGAGCTAATTGTGGCATCTACCGCTTCACTACACCTCCAGAAACATGTGTGTGGGAAGTTCAAAAGAGAGATGCATGTGTAGGCTTTGCCTCTAAATATAATGATGTCAACAACTCCTAGACCTGAATAGTTACTGAGTTGAGATATTGTACAAGGAACTCCAACCCACAACACTCCTTTTTTTTTAGTCATAATAGCTTTATATCAAAGATTAACTCAACCTACAAAACTTGACTTGATTATGTCTGTAAACCTTTATATCCACAACAGCTCTGTGCTAGAAAATGTGAAGCACCCTGTAAGTGCTACATTTTATTCTTGCTAGCATATGACAACAAACGGTTTTATTCTGGGCAAATAGTACTGCTTCAAAGAAAATGCATTGAGAGGATTATAAGGGTATTCAAAAACTAAATCCTGAGCAAAACTAAAGAGGATGTCTATTGTCAGGGGGGTCACTGGTAAAGCTGCAGTATAATTAAAGTTCTGGGATTTTTTTTTCAAAGGGCTTGATTCTGCATTTCACAACACTATTTTAATGCCAAGGTACTTGTCTTTAATCCAGTGAAGATACACCAATGTAATGAAGAATGATTTTCAATATTATTAATTTCTCTTATCTATTCCTGTTTGCCATCTGGGAAGATTAGGAAACAAAATGATAATTAATTTATAATAAAGTTGATCCGGTATACAAAAATTTGCCTGCAGTATGGTTTGTTATGTATTTTGAAAACAATCAGTTAAAGCCATTATTAAGAAGTTTAATTTGTATGTGAAAAAGACCATTACTTGTGAAATCCTGCCTCCTGACAGCAAAATTGTCATCTGCTTCAGCAAAGGCATTCTTTCTGACATTGTCTTAACTTTGAAATAGTTATGCTTCATTATTTAAAGAGAAAGGGAAATCCAGAACCATAAAAAACCTGCAGTAAACTCTTTACCTATAGGGAACACAAACAAAGGCAACCTTCGCCTTCTCATGGTACAGAATAAATTATATACACCTGAAGAATGATTGAAGACAACCTCATATTTTGTGCTTAGATTCCGCTTCAGGATAACGATGGACACAAGATGACATATTTATCCACAGCATGGTCTTTTCCAGACTGGACTAATGCTGTAGCCCTTGTCCCAAAAACCTCAGCTAGAAAAGAGTGGAGCTTTCAAACTAGATTGAGCACAGAAAATACTGGATGCTGTGCAAGAGAATATTTTCATGAAACTTTTCCAGCCAGATGTTTCCATTTTAAGAAGTTCATTCTTTGGATGAAATTCAGATATCTCTCCAGCCTTTTGGGTAAGTATCCAAACCACCAAACTCATCTGTCACTCTGGCAAGCTACAATGGCTTTAAACATAAACAATTCACAATCTCAGTATTAGTAGCAGAATGCTACACATACTAGACTTGACAGCGTATTTAATGTGTTTTGCTTTGTTGAAAAGGTAAATATTACTATCTGCCATTACACAGAGACTAGGGCAGTTACAATGATTTGCTCATTGAAGCATCACTTTTCATTCATAAATACAAACAGATGTGTTTATGAATGAAACCCATACTGGGTTCATCTACTTTTATAAATGAAAGGGCAAGGATTACCTGTGTAATTTAGCATTTGATTTTCTTCACCATTTTAAGAATTAACCTATCTTTTTTCAGTTCCAATGACATAGTCCTTTTTTTATTTTTTTTTTTATTTTTGTGAATGCAAAATCTATGAGTTCTGTGGATAGCAAACCAAAAGTCAGACTCATAAAAATTAGTTAGGTGCCTAACTTCAAAGTCTAAATATAATGATCACTTCCAGTAATCAATAGAGAGACATATTCAACCAGGTAATGTCACACACCCGAGGTCTATTTGAGTCAATAAGAAAAAAAAGAGGCAGGAAGTAGTGCAAAAATAATTCACATTGCTTTATTGGGAACAATCTTAGCAGCTTTCTGAATTTATGAGCATAGCAGAACAAAGCAGAGTGTCACTCAAAAAGTCCTGGCTCAGCTGACCTCAAACTACATAGCTTCATCCTATTTATGTTCTGAACTCTTTTATTGCAGTACTCTATGCACAATTTGCAAGGCTTCTACCTTCAGTGTCTCAGCCAAATAGTTATATTTCAGGGTGAGAAGAAGAAAGAGGGGTGTTGAATATAACCTTTGTTAATGATTTAGTTTATTGCCAATGATTTTGTGTTGATGTTGCCTTTTCCTTATCTGGTTTTCACACATTTCCTTCATTGATATTCCTGCATCATTCTCAGCTGTTTTCCTTTTATTTATTTTTTAAGAAGCTTTCCAAAGTCTATGATTTCCTTAATCATGGTTGCAGTATTTCCTGAAACCTTGGGGATTGGAAGCCACATTCTGCCATTGTATTTTTCTTGTTTATATGGATTTTTATTCCTTTATTTTTCACTTTGTGCATACACAGATTGGTACTCTAGAATTTTGCCAACCTTAAAACTTTGCTTTCTTGTAGCATTGCCAAGTACTCCATGTTTCTGACACTAGTTATCAAGGGTGTAGAACTGAATGGTGGTACCATATAAAGAAGGGAGGGACAGGATTCTCCACAGAGAGTATTCCTCTTACATAAAAAAAAATAAAAAAAGAAATAGGCATGTGGGGGGTACATCCTCAGCTGGTTAACATAAATCTTGTGAATCAAATGAGTTTACACTTGCTGAACATATGGTTTGAGGTCTGCATATGCTATACCAAGGATGGAGGCTAGTGAGATGCTGCAGGTGGTGTGATCCAACTCGTGGTTCCAAAGCAATGTGTGCTGGAGAAGAGACTCATGGGTTGTGAGACTGCACCATCTTTCTGACTGGAAATCCCAGTTTCTGTCAGGGGATTTTTGTTGATGCCACTTCTATAGAAACAGAAATATTGGGAAAAATCACACAAATCCACTGCTACATTCAGATTTGTGATCCAAAGGCGAGATTTAAAGCTGATTGCTTAGGCCCTAACAATATATACAAGTTCCATGATTACCCTGATTAGAACTACAACAATATGAAAATACATTCTGTGGTTTTTTTTCCAACAGGAATAGATTTTCATTTGCTTCCTGACTTTTTTTCCAGCCAAACCCTTAGACCTACATAGTACAGGTTGTGATCTGTGTTCACTTGCCTTTAGAGTCTGCTGCTTATTATGAATTTGTTTTCTACCTCGTTAGTCTAGTTTGAGAGCAGCATCAAATACCTTCAAGACAAAACAGTCTGCTTAAAAGGATGTTAACTACTACCCAAGTATGCAAACATAGTACAGTTTGGAAATAGAAATTCTCATAAAAACGCATTGCAAATTTTGACCCTAATCATCAGCCTGATGTTTTGATCAAAATCAGAAGGCTGATCAAAATAAATCCTCTGAATCAAAACCAAAAATAATGACTGGGCTTCTTAAAGTAGATTTGTGAAATGCAAAATCTTTTGACCATGTGATAATGAACAGTAAAACTGGAAAATAAACCATAATACAGTAGGTGGCCAAATCTTCATGTTGCTGAGTAACTTTAGACTACTTAATGATGTATTTAAGCTCTAGAATAAACAGTTATATTCCTTTCAATCACCATGCAATGCTTGGCATTGATTGTCAGTATAAACACACGTCAGGCCTTAGGCCATCCCTGCATATCAGTTGCCATGAATTCTGCTGAAGACATCAGTCATGAAATATTAACTTCTTAAGGAAAAAAATCAAACTTCACAAGCATCACAGCAGATGTGTGAATGAAGGAAATCAACAGTTGAGTTTTTTATGGTGAACTCATGAACACATAGAAAGCATTGGCTGGCTCTATTTTTTCCTTTTATTTTCTTATCCTTCTCTTTCCTATGCTCAAAATCCCATTCTTCTTCTCCATATTCCCTTTGTGTATGATCATTAGCAGTTCTACACACTTAAAGTATTTTTAGGTAAAAGAGGAAAACCTGTTTTTCACTGGAAGAAGTACTATAATTTCCAATCACCATAAAATGAGATACATCTTATACCATTAAGTCAGACATGAGGGAGACTGCAGAACATCCCCTTCTTTGTCTCTATTGAGACCCTTTAAGGTGCACACAGTGAATTTCTTGTATCATCTGGAAGATCCTTCCTTCTCAGGTTATCCACTGCAAGTTACATGTGTTTTACTTCACGTCAATATGGAAATTAAAGTCACTGTTCCCCTGCTCATCCACAAGAAAAGCTCTCTCTGGCTTTTCAGTGGCCAGATACTAATAATGCCTTTATTAGTATGCAGTGTCACCATATGTAATCTGTCTAAATCTTGGCCGGGATTAAACAAGTAAAGAGTAGATTGATGACTGTTCTACTACCATATTGATTTCAGTTGGAGATTGTTGAGCTTTCCGCAATTCAGTATCAGACATAAAGAGTGCCTTTCAAATATATCTTCACTGTTGGTATACTTACCTTACTCCAGGACCTGTATAATAAAAATAAATCTCAAATATGCTTCCACTCATGTGTGTGTCAGTTTTATACCTAATGGTTTGGAAGTTCACCTGAAGTTTTCCAGTATTAAAATTGCTTTGGGAGTCTTGTGCTGCCTGGGGGTGTTAAGAGATTCCCAGCACAGCTATTTTCAGTGTTGGAAGGAAGACTACTTCTGCCATTTTTGGTGGCATGCATGCAATAAAAAAGACAAATGTTTTTAAGAAAAAAAGCAGGTATTGTGGATATTTTGACATCCCTAATAAGCATCCATTTGAATTCAATTCTAGCACCAGACAGAGATACTTGTTTCCTTTAATGTGCCTATAGGAAAAGAAACATCATGCGCAGCATGGATACAATCACAGAATCATTAAGGTTGGAAAAGACCTCTAAGATTATTCAGTCCAATTGTTAACCTAACACTGCCAAATCAACACTAAACCATGTCTCTAAGTGGCACATCTACATGTCTTTTAAATACCTCCAGGGATGAGGATTCTACACTTCCCTGGGCAGCCGATTCCAATGTTTAGCCACTTCGAGTGAAGAAATTTTTCCTAATATCCAACCTAAACCTCACAGCTTGAGGCTGTTTCCTCTTGTTCTATGGCTAGTTACCTGGGAGAAGAGACCAACCTCCACCTCAGTACAACCTCCTTTCAGATAGTTGCAGAGAGTAAGAAGGTGTCCCCTCAGCTTTCTTCCCTCCAGACTAAACAACCTAAGTTCTCTCAGCTGATCCTCACAAGACTTGTGCTCCAGACCCTTTACCAGCTTTGTTGCCCTTCTTTGGACATATTCCAAGACGTCAATATCCTTCTTGGACTGAGAGACCCAAAACTGAACCCAAGAGAAAAGAAGTCTCAGGGTGGGTCTCATCAGTGCCTAATTATGATCAGGAAGGGTAAATAAGATATAGCTGGTTTCAGTGGTGCCCATTAAAATAACAAGAGGTACAATTTAAATAGGGGAATTCGATCATGGCTAGGCTTCACGAACGAAGATCCAGGGAGGGCTCCACCCACGCTCCTCATCAGCGCCTTTTACAAGCACGTGGATAAAAAGAGGATAGCAGATAGCACCCTCGAGCCTGCGCAATGGATTTTTTTAGGTGAGACACAGCATGCACAGAGCTGGACCCACCCTTTAGTCCTAAGCTTCATCTGCCAGGGCCTAGCAAGCTTGGACGCTGGCAGCGAAGCCCTTAGGACAGAGGTTTAACCTCTTAGATGGAAGGCCTTACAGGGCTAAACGAGCTCCATCTGCCCAGGTTTGGAATCAGAATTATCCTTCTCCTAGGATGACTGCCAGAAGGCTAATGAGCACATCCTACCCATCCAAGGATTATAGGAACATGGGTATCACTCCCCACACTTTACCATGGGCAATGAGTTTAATGCTCCCTCTGCTGTTGGCACAGTTATGGCACCAGGGGCCACAGGAGACCCCAAGTGATTTTCAGACTGTGCCTATAGGGGAATTCAATATAAACACAATAAACCACTTTATTGAGAAATTAGTCAGATACTGGAACTGGTTGCCCTGAGATGTTGTTGAATATCTACCTTTGGTAATATTCAAACACAACTAGACACAGTCCTAGGTAATTTGCTCTGTTTTAAACTGCTCTGAGTCCAAAACCTAGGTGCTCTCCTTCATGGGCTGGGAAAGATGCAAGCTTTCTAACAAACCTAACATTAGCCAGACATTTTTGAGAGAAGTTTTTTTCCTTTTCTTTCTATTTATGTGGTGTGCATAGTAAACTAGGTTATTTTACCTGCTCTCTATAACTCAGATTCTGTTGCTATCAGTGCAGTTCTACAGGCCTGTTTGCATTGTCCACGGTTACTTTCTACTGTGCTTGTGTAGTGGATCTATCCCTGCATTCTGGCTGAGAAGCTGGCATTGTCACACCTTTCTCAAGCCTTCAATGCGGTAAGTAAAACTGTAAGTGTCTTTAACCAAGTGTTCACTTCTTAAACTGTAGTGGCTTCTGTGACAGGAGAGAAGCTCAGTTCCCACTGCAACAGACAGATGGAAAATGGGAGTGAGCTTATACTACACTCTTGACCTGTGCATTTAAGGCTAAATATTGAGTATTTAGTAAAGCAGATTAAAAAAAAAGAACAGGATTATCATCTCTTCAGCATCAATGCTGAGGCATTTTTCCATCACTGTTACTATTTAATAGTGTTTTCATCACTGCTGATCCCAAGGTTTCATCTTTAAAATCTTCAACATGCTTCACATATAACTTAAGGCATTAACAAAGTTGTTTGTAATTGATTTTGTCTTTTTGGGGACACAATACATAGGAAAACTCCTGACAAAACACTAAAGTTTTCAGCATATAAAACTATAGAAAGCTCTGTATGCATATTTATGTGTGAACATTCAGATTTTAATGATTTTGCTGTCAAGAACATTTTGGGGTTTACTGTCCTTATGCAATGTTTAGCACAATATGAGGCAGGTAAATGACTTGAGGTGTGAAGGTACTACTACCTTATAACAAATAATAATAATAATGACAATTAAAAAAGTTAATGGGATATTATTAACCAAAGTACATGTTGTGGGATTTAAAAAAGAGGAGTCTGAGGTGAGAATGATAAACATTGTTGTCTTTTTTTTTTCTTTTTTCCTTTTTTTTTTAATAAAGCCATTCTCTGATATTTTAAATCATATTTGATTTGGATATTCTTGGAGGAGGTTGTTGTTTGTTCTTTTTTTGTTTGTGGGTTTTGTTTTGTTTTTTATATTTAGGATAATTGTCTTGTTTCTTACCTGGAAAAGAATAGGAAAAGATAACAATACAAAGAGATCACCTGAATTTAAACAAGAAAAATACTCTTACAAATCATACACATCTGTATGTCTAAAAGCTAGCCTGTTTTCTATCAGCTGATCTAAGAAAAGACATTACTTGCCTTACATCTAAAGATGCAAAGATGCAACTAAAAATGTAACATCAGATGCCTGTATTAAGAACCTAAGTAAGATCACTGAAACACTACAGGAAAGAAATGATAATAACTTAACAGAAACAGTCATGGGGTATGAGATCAGTGACAGGAAAACAGAGTACCAAAATCCTCTGTTAACATCTTGACAGTGAGGCAATTAATCAAACAAGATGGGCAAAGATATGTGACAATGCCCTTTTCAAACAGGATTGTAAATGCAAATACAATTACTGTGTATAATGGTGACAAAAGGTAATTAAAGGCACCTTTCTGTACACTGTCAGTAAATTTTGGTCTATGTAATGTCTTTCTCAATTATTTTTGTTATTGTTAAAAGATTCATGTTCTTAAAAATATGAATCCAAATATTTACAAGGTAATATGTGTATAAAAGAGGACAGCTAAAGCAGTTTTATTTATATTATGAAACTAATCAGAACTAGAGTCCATTATCTACCCCTGAAGCCTCATGCAGATTGCTACAATCTCTTTCTTTCCAAAACAGAGTGCCTGGATCCAAATTGCCTACTGAGACTGGTCCCTGGGCTGTGCTCACTTCTGAGTTATGGCCAGGCACTGTTTGAGAAATAGTGTTGGTTGAAAAATACTGTGATCACCTGAATAATTTAACAGCACAGACAATCAAGCTCCTGCATGCAAGGCTGAAAACTAAAATTTTTAATTTACTAACAGTCTTTTAAGCTCGTGCTCTGTCTGTCTGCTTTCTTCATGGCATCCTGTATGTGCTGTGTGTTGACTTTGTGACTAAACCAGTGTTGACAAGACACTAGCGTTCTGGCTGTTGCTGAGAAGTACTTACATGGTGTTGAGGTTTTCTTTTATCTCCACAGGGAATAACCTGTATATAAAGTTGGGAGGGGACACAGATGGGACCCCTAGGGGAGTCAATGGGATATTCTCTGCCATATGATATCATACAATACAATGGAAAGGATGAGGAAGGGGGGGATGTTAGGGTTATGAAATTTCTCTTCCCCAGGAACCTCCTTGTTGGTGAGAACAAGATCCAGCATAGCACCGTGCTAATTTCACTTTGTCACTAGAGGTTAATTTGCTAAGCTCCACAGAATAGTGTAAAATCAGTCTTATAATGTCCCATTAAGTAGCTTTGGACACACTTGTATGCACAATCTCAAATCTAGCTGTGCTGAGCACAGATGTACGTTGTCTAAGGGGAGCCTGACTGAATACCTGTGGAGGTCAAATAAATGTTTTTGGTTGTCTGCAGCAAGATTTTATTCAGGTATCTCTACTGGGAGGCTTCCTGGAGTATGTATGACAATTAACCAAATGGTTGAAAATGGGAAATAGTTGTTGGGGCAGAAAATCTGTCAAGCTGAAAGATGTTTATTTATCTCTCTCTAACTCTGGGACCTCTGCAATGTTGCTAAATAAGTGAAGCTATTCACAAAGTGAACCTCGGCACCTTCAGCAAAGTTACAGAGAAGAGATACACCAGAATTCAATTTACTTTGTATTAACTTGAGATCTGATACTCATCATCTGCTTTAACTGCTTGTTTTATCTAAACTGCTAGAGCCACATGAATGGGAAAGAAAATTAAGAGATTTCAAATTTGTTGCTCTAAGCACAATTACTTCCTTATCTAATCTAATAAGAGGCTGGATGAGTTTCCCTGTTTTAATAATCACTATGTTCCAAACTTCTCTTCCATTAAAAAAATTAACATAAATTGTCTGGAGAATTTATCTTACTATAATCAAGAAAGTTTTCTTCAATACCACCCTAAACCATAAACCTCATAGAAGGCTGACAAATTTTTGCTAGAGGCTTTTTTCTAGCACAGTAGAACTATAATGATATATTTATGAATTTAGAATAAGAAAAAATATATTTACAAAGACCAGAAAGATGTAGATATCTCAATGTCAGTAGCTAATATGAACTTCAGTGTGATTAGACTGGTCCAAAGGCAGGAGTCTTTTAAAGGAAGTCTATAAGAGAGATTGTTGATTTAGAAGGTGACATTTGACTACTAATTAGGCATAGTAGGAAGTACTGAGATATAAAATCAAGGTGTTTAATGTTTTAGTACTCCATGTTATGATCTCACGTTTACCAGTCTGAGTCCAAAGCAATGCTATTTGACTTTGTTGCTTATTCTAGAGTCCCTGAGATTTAAAACTTGGTTGTCACTCCTGCTGAGATTTAATCAGCTGTGGTTTTTAATGTTAACAACGGTCTATCATTCATAGAAGAGAACTCGTAAGAGAGATGATTAAGGGTAAAGAGGTCACATCCTTAGGAGGGGAAGCCATATATCTCACAAACTTTGGAGCTGATTATTTTGTTGGTACTGTATTCCATTTGGCTTCAGTGTGTGACTGAGGACGATACAGAAACCTCATGAACGATTAAAAAGTAGATCTTGGCTTTATTTATCATACATATAAATTTACTTTAAAAGTCACCAGGCATAAGCAATGTTCTTTGTGAATATAGAGGTGCCCTACTACAGGAAGGTTTTAAAATCTGTAGAGCTATTTAAACAGGTTTTGTGGTTGAACAGTTGTGGTAACTGCCTTGTCCTCCTAGTGTACTACAGTTCATGCCCCTGGTAAGAGTATTATCACTGAAAGGAGGTCTTGACTTTTTGAAAGAATGGAATTCCAGTGACCCTGCTGCAGGGTATGCGACTGAAGCTATGATGGGTGAAATGTCTCTTTTTGGCAAGGTAGCTCTCGAAAGAAAGCAGAGAACCAGTGTCAACCCTGACCAATCCCTCTCTGAAGGGAAATCTCTCTTTTGACCTCTACTACTTTAGTCAATACTTTAGAATGATTGCAACCTTCAGTTCAGCCTGATCAATGCTGTATGAACAGGTGGTATATTAGCAGTTTCTCTGCTGCTTCCAAGAACCACCAGGTATTTTAGGGTATTTTTCCTGTTGCATTAGTTACTGTAGCAGCCAGTAACTCACTGAAGATCCTGTTCAAGTGGCCCTCTGAGTAGCTACTTGGCAAGTAGATAATACTTTCAGCTTTACCTTATGTGTCATTTTAGACTGAAGACTTTAAGAATCATGACGTGTACATTAGTGACTACAACACCAACATTTTCCTCCACCAAAGTCTTCTAATTTTATTGCTGAGCGATTTAGTAATATTTAATAAAAGTAAACACAACCTTTTCTTTAGAAGGAATGGATTTGCCCATCAACACTAGTAACAGAAACTACATTTTGTAAAGATGTCTCATTACCTTTCATATCTGTATGTCCCTTTCCTTGCTGGCCTAAGTCACATGCAACATTGCTGAATCCAAGGCAGTGATCAGTAGAGTGATTTTTGTAATGACAATCCTGACTGTGATTTCTGCTCACACAGAGGCTAGATTACACATCTGTGGCAGTTTAAAGGGATCTGAAAATGAGAATAAAGCAAAGTTGTGTCCACCAAATGGTCCATTATATTTCCATGAAGTGTAAAATGTTTTTTGTGAAACTGAGAAATGGGTCTCTGTTGATTTTTAGGGATGAAAAATACAGTATAATTGTAAGATAATATATTATTTTAGGAAAGCATACACTGTAGTCATGGTATGGTTCAAAAGGTTCAAAACTCATGAGTTAATTTTAACATTTTAAGACATAGATATATATTGTTGTAAAATTAAATGTGTAAGTTAAGTGTATATTTACATGCATGATAAAATCTGTATATAGATATGACATTGATTTTAACATTCAAATACAGACATATAATATTGTTACATATTAAATATATATGTACATATTATGTGTATATATATATGCATGTTACAGTCTGTATGTATAGATACGATATTGATCCTAACACGTAAACACATAGAGACATGCATTGATCCAGTTTCACATATACATATACATACTCTTTCTAAACCTTTGGTAAGTCAGCTGCTAACGACATTTTCAAGCTAACCACAAAAATTAAGGCTACAAAATTCACTTATCTAGAATACAGAAGACTGTATCATACAGTTGGTTGCCTCCAGAATAATATATTTAAAGTCATTACCCACTATTGTGAGATTGCGAGAAAACTGCAATAATTAGCAACATTGATTCATACGTAAAGGAATATGGAAACTACTCACCAGTGTCTTTTGAATGTAAAGCAATCATGTAAGGATGTGTCTTGATAAATTTTAAAGGAAAATAACTTAATGAATTGAATACCTCTCTTCAGCAACTATCCAAAATAGATCCAATTTGCTTTGAAAACTAAACAAAAAACATCAGAGGTACACCTGAAGCAATGACTGCAGAGTAATTTGAATGTCTGCTGGAGACACTTCAATGTACAAGAAAGAGTTCAACACCATTCAAGCTCAAGCGTTAGAAAGGGGGCAAAATATAAAGGCTATAATCTCTCTGAACCTGTGTTATCTTTCACTGCTTCTGGCTTCAGAATTACTCAGCTAATTTTCAGGGTTAAGAGGACATACTGGGGTTTTTCCTTTGTGGGTTTTTTTTTCTTTCTTCTTGAAGGTTTAGTGTGAAAATTCTGCCTCATGTTCATCATATTGCAGCTCATTAATGAAGATCTCTGCATCCAAAATTCAAGTATGCAGTTTGATTGTGTTGTAGTTTAGATGCAAAATATCATTAGAGAAATGTAGAAGCTTTCAGGCTACCCATTCTCAAAACAAACAGTGTCCAAAGCCAGCTCCTGGAGGGATGATATTGTATATGTGTCTATGTATGCCAATGTGTTTTCCACTAATGGGCTTTTATCTTGTTCAGCCAGAGAAGGGAACAACATGAGGTTTTTGGTGGGTTTTGTGCCTGCATGAATGTTCTTTTTCTGTTGCTGTCTGTGTTGATATGTGTGGCTGGCCATGTGCATATATATGAGTGTTCACTTCTGTTTGCCTGTTGGGACTGCATGTTCAGCCTTCCTAGTAACTGAACATGGGCACATTGAGATGGAGCAGCCTCACCTCTATTGGGCTGCCAGATTGTGCCACCCCTAGAAAATCACAGGATAATTCATCCTGGAAAGGACCACAGGAGGTCTCTAGCCCAATTTCCTTCTCAAAGTAAGGTCAGCTCAGGGCTTTCTGCCCTCAGATGTTGAAAATGTCTCTGGGCAACTTGTTCCACAACTTGACTATCCTCATGGTGAAAAAGTTTTTCACTACAGCAAGTCAGAGGTGTGTTCCTCCCTTTCTCTTCATACCTGTTTTGACTGGGATAGAGTTAATTTTCTTCACAGTAGCTGGTATGGTGACAGATTTTGATCTTGTGCTGAGAATAGTGCTGATAACACAGGGATGTTGCATCTGATGCTGAGCACTGCTTACAAAGAGTCAAATTCTTTTCTGCTTCTCACACTGCCCTGCCACTGAAAGTGCTGGAGAAAATAGGGAGGGACACAGTCAGGACAGCTGACCCCAGCTCCACCAAAGGGATATTCCATACCATATGATATCAGAGTCAGCAATAAAACCTCAGCGAAAGAAGGGGGAAGGAGTGGTGGGGCATTTGGAGCTAAGGTGCCCATCTTCCCAGGTAAGTGTTGCGTATGATGAAGCTCTGTTTTCGTAGTGATAGCTAAACTCCTGCCTGCCAATGGGAAGGAGTGAATGAATTCCTTATTTTGCTTTGCCTGCGTGTGCAAATTTGGCTTTACCTATTAAACTGTCTTTATCTCAACCAATGAATTTTTGCACTCTTACATTTATGTTTATCTCCCTCATCCCACCTGGGGGAGAGAGTAACATTCTGGATAGAGTTACACCACAGCACTCTTCCATACAAAACTGAATGCTCTTCTTAAAGATGCCTTTTCAAGGTTCCTTCCACTGTTAGAATAGCTTGAAGTACTTTGCAACAGCTGATTGCTCTTACACATGGCCTGGTCTGCCACTTGGCTATGCTAAGGATAACTAGCTAAATGATGTGTTGTCAGTTACACTGACAAGAGCTTCATGTATGGCTTGGGGCTTACTGGATTAAGCTACAAGAGCCAGCATTTCTGGGTTGCAGTGAACATTCAGAACTCTTCCATATATTTGGAGTATCAGCTAAATAGCAGCTTCTTTCTTGCTTTATTCTAGACATATATTTGGCTTACACAGATATCCACTACTCTGGCAGTTCTAACACAAATTCTTGCTGGCAAAACTGCAGTATATGCTTACAGGTTTAGATTGAGAATACTTCCATTTGCCTTTGAAGTTTGGGGCACAGGAATAGAAGGAAAAATGGAAAAAAACCAACACAGAAAAGAACCCCATTAAATGTTTTCAATTAGAGTCCTGGACATGTAATACCTATTATTTTCCGGTAATCCACTTTAGTAAGCAAAAATAATAGAGGCCATTAATACTGCTTGAAAGTAAACTCTCCAGCAGCAATTCCTAAAAGACCTTGTCTAAAGAAATTATATTTCTAAGATGAATGATGTGCTATTACTAGAAATTGTTATTTCAGGTTTCCCAAGCTAGCAGGCAACCTACCTTTATCCAATAAAAACCTGACTTCCAATCCATTCTTCTCCAGAGCTTTTTTTTTTCAGTCACCAAACAAGCTACTTCGGTGTTAATCCCATGATACTTTTATGACTCCATCTGTTCTTCATTATTTACAAATGGAAATCTAAAATTATATTAATAACTCAAACATGTTTAGATTTAGAGCATTTTTAGAGGTCTCATTTCTAGCTAAAATAACCCCAAATGGCACAAGCTTTTGTGATTCACAAACAATGCAGTGGTTTAAAGGAATCAGAGCATTTTCCAAGGAAGAGTAGAACATACAGGGAAAATAAGTGCTTGAAAGTCTAGTGTTGTCAGGCTATTTCAGCATTCTATCTCTGTGCTTTATTTTGTGAGCTTTTTGATCACTGTCTGAGTGTGAAGCCTTTGTTTTCCTGAAAAAATTGTCACATAAATATAGGTATTACAGATGAAATAAGCCTATTAGATCATTTCATCCCTTTCCTTGTCAGTGGAAGAACATTTCCTATGGTAAATTATCTATTGCAGACCTAGAGAGGAAACAACTCAACTTTGTTAAAAAACCCCACATGAAATGAAATGAAACCAAACTACCACCTCCTCCTTACAGAGTTTTCAACATTTATTTTCATTCAGAATCAAAAGACCATTTGAAACTCATGAGAAAACTAAAATGACAGAGATCAACACAAATCAAGTTCCACCAGTGTGAAAACTCAATGGGAATTTTGAAAACTTGAATTCTTATTTCTTACAATGCAGGGATTTGAATGCACCTTTCCCACGCCCTGGCCAGTTAACAAGGCTATTAGGAGCTCTGAAGAATGATGTTTCCCTTAAAAGACTCGTCTGTGTTTGAGAAGAATGTACAGTTTAAGATTTTTTTTTTTATTTCTGTTTTAATTTTACAACATTAATTTTCAATGCATCTTATTTTATCTTGGTTATACACTAAGACCACCTTAAATAATTTCTCTCTATTCTTGATGTTTATAGCCTTCAAACATACGTAGACAGTTAACATGTCCCTTCCCCCTTCCCCCCTCCAGTCATTGCTTAGTAAGTTATACATATTTATTTCTTTTAATCTTCCACTCTAAGTCAATCCTTTCAGCCTCTTAATAATTTATGTTGCTTTTCCTTGAATTTCCTCCAATGTGTCAACATTTTTTTCTAATACTGTGAGGCTCTGCATACTTTATTCTAGACATATACTCAACTGTTGACATGGGGAAAGATAGAAGGAGGGGAGTATCCGTAGCTTATGTTTGCCTCTTTCTTCATTTTGCTTGCTTGAAATTTGGGGTTTTTTTAGAGCATGAAAACCAAATCTTGTTATTTCTCTACTTATAGTAAGTGTACATACTATATATACATGCATATACATATAATAGAAATATGAAAATGATTTCGTGTCATGTCCTTTTGAAAGACCACCTGACAACAAAGGGCTGATAAACAAATCCCAGCTACAGACACAATTCAATCATCTGACAGATGTAGCATCTTCAAATATAGAACGGTCCTCTCTATGCTGCTGATCTTACAAACATTCAGAGAGGTGCTCAAGTCAATATGGCTTAGTAGTTTCCAGTCTTGGAAGGTGGTATGCATACTTAGCAATGTGAGAAGTACCAAATATAACAAAATGAAACATTCTTTACAGCAGCTGGGTCTTAGGTTATGTGAGGGATTTAAGATGATGTTGAATTTCACAAGGGAGTTTTGTAGGTTGATGTTGATGCCAGTTATGATGGAAAGGAACTCTCTCATTTAGAAGACTAGTCAGTCTTTAGAGAGGTTTACAAGCTCAAGCTCTTCACCACACAAAATTTGTTTATTGCTGAACATGTTGGAGCAGTGTGAGACTTGGTCTTTGTGAGTGACCATATCATCAGCTGGAGTGATATCTCTGGAGGACCTTAATCCACTTTCAGGTGACAAGACACAGGGATCACTGAAGAAACATTGCAGTGTGTTGGGTACCAAGGCAAACCACAGAGTTAGTTATTAAGCTCTAGCTGAGTGTGCTAGTTGATGTGTTCAGATTGCCAGTGCAACCATTACCTCAATGGTTAATGATAATTAGAAATCAAAGTTGTGCAGGGTGAAGGACCTGCTTGAATGAACAGCAGCAAATGACAATTTGTTCCTACTTCCCAGATCTTCATAGATGTCGTTGTTCATAAGAGTTATTAAGCAAATTGTATGATAAAAGAGACTTACCATGTCTAAATACATCATCTGCTCAGCCACACAGCATCCCTTGGTTATCTCCCAAACAGTATTATCATTCTGAACCACAGGAAACTCACAAAGTGATTATTGCTTCTCTGTTAAATTGACATTACAATATATGTATCTCAATTTGGGAATAAAAAGAAACAATCCATCATACAGCTTAATTTCAGTTATTTAGAAAAGTCTTGTTTCGAGTTTTACCTTTCTGTTTTAAAATATTTATTGGTATAAATTAGCTGACATTTCAAAACATAACGGACTTTTATATTGAAAACTTTAAATTTCTTAATTCTTGTAAGTAAATTATGATTTTATAAAAAAATTGTTAAAATCATTCTTTTTACCCAAAGTCTTACAATTACAAGCAATTTCTTTCTCAAATACTTTAAAATTAGTTTTTGTCCATAGTATTAGGCAATAATGGAAGGATATCCTTGATGACACCAATTCTAACTCCTCAGTGCAAAAAGAAAATAATCTGTTGTCATGAGGAAGCCTCTTCTTTTGAAATGCTCTACGTGAAATATTTTATATACTCTAAATACAGGCTAGTTTCCTTTGGTGAAATATTTCCTACTTTGATTTTTTCAGTCTCAAGATTTCTCTCTCTTGTTTGATTTGTGTTTGTATATTTCTCTGATGATAAGATTTTAGTGGTATATTTCACAGAGCTCAGTGATTGTTTTATTTCTCAGCAATTAGAGAATCACAGAATGATTTGGGTTGGAAGGACCTTTAAAGGTCATCTAGTCCATTCCCCCTGCAGTGAGCAGAGGGATCTTCAACTAGATCAGGCTGCTCTGAGCCCTGTTCAACATGACCTGGAACGTTTCTGGGGATCGGGCATCTACAACCTCTGGGGGCAACCTGTGCCATTATTTCACCATCCTCATTGTAAAAACTTTCTTTCCTTTATCTCATCTGAATGTGCCCTTTTTTAGTTTAAAGCCATTACCCATTGTCCTGTTGCAACAAGACTTGCTAAAAAGATTGTCCTCATCTTTCTTATAGGTCCCCTTTAAGTACTGAAAGGCTGCTATAAGGTGTCCCCAGAGCCTTCTCTTCTCCAGACTGAACAACTCCAACACTCCCAACCTTTCTTTATAAGAAAGGTGTTCCAGCCCTATGATCATTTTCATAACTGTCCTATGGAAGTGCTCCAACGGATCCTCATGTCATGAAGACTCCAGAGATGGATGCAGTACCCCAAATGCAGTCTCACCAGAGCAGAATCATCTCACTTGACCTGCTGGCCACATTGCTTTTGATACCACCCAGGATTCAGTTAGCCTTTTGGGCTGTGAATACAGATTGCCATCCGTCCTAAGGACTTCGCTGCCAGCGTCCAAGCTTGCTAGGCCCTGGCAGATGAACCTTAGGACTAAAGGGTGGGTCCAGGTCTGCGCATGCTGTGTCTCACCTAAAAAAAATCCATTGCGCAGGCTCGAGGGTGCTATCTGCTATCCTCTTTTTATCAGCGCGCTTGGAAAGGGCGCTGATGAGGAGTGTGGGTGGAGCCCTCCCTGGATCTTCGTTCACAAAGCCTAGCCATACAGATTGCCAACTCATGTCCAACTTTTCATCCACCAGTACTCCCATGTCCTTCTCTGTCAGGCTGCTCTCACTATATCTTCATCCTCTAGCCTGTATGGATAACAAGGATTGCCTCAGCCCAGGTTCAGGACCTTGCATTTGGTCTTCTTGAATCTCATGGTGTTCGCATGGGCTCAGTTCTGCAGCTTGTCCCATCCTGCAGGCATGTCAACTGTACCATTAGCTTGGTATCATCTAAAAACTGTCTGAGGGTGCACTGGATCCCACTATGTCACTGATGAAGATACTGAACAGTATTTGTCCCAGTACAGACCCCTGAGGGACACCACTTGTCACCAGTCTCCATCTGGATATTGAGTCATTGATAACTACCCTCTGGATGCAATCATCCAATCAATTCCATACACACTGAATGGTCCGCCCATCAAATTCATATCTCTCCAATTTAGAGGAAAGGATGTTGTAGGAGACCATGTTAAAGGACTTACACAGGTCCAGATGGATGACATCAGTAGCTCTTCCCTTGTCCACTGATGTAGCCACTTCATCAAAGAAAGCTGTTAGTTTGGACAGGCAGGACTTATCCTTGGTAAAGCCATACTGGTTGTCTTGAATCACCTCCTTGTCCCCCCTGTGCCTTAGCATAGCTTCTAGAAGGATCTGTTGTATGATCTTCCCAAGCACAGATGTGAGGTTGACAGGTCCGTACTTCCAAGGGTCCTCCTTTCTAACCTTTTTAAAAATGAGTGCAATGTTTCCCTTTTTCCAATCACCAGGGACTTCACCTGACTTCACCTGACTGTCATGACTTTTCAAATGTCATGAAGAGTGGCTTGGCGTGAGGTGATATTTGCTTTATTTGTGCTCTCTCCCTTAATTTTGATAGCTGATATTGATATCTCTGATCCTCCATCAGTCCATCCCCTCTATATCCTAGTTTCCTCCTTGAAGTTATATCTATCCTTGCTCTTCTTCACCCTCAGAATATGCTCATTTATGCATTTAACCTATTCCTTTAGCAAATTTACTGACTAGGGAAATTTTTAATTTATACATGAAAATCTCTTCTTGAACAATGTATCATACTTAAAGAACACTTTACATTTCAGAGGATTTTACAGATATTAACCAATTAATCAAAGATACTTTCATAGACTAGAAAATACAGTGTTAGTATCTCAATTTTAAAAAGACAAAACTGAACAGAGAGATTTAGGTGAATTGCTCAAAGGAACATTGAAAATTAGTGGTGGATTCAGAATGATTACTCAATATTTCATGGGCAACACTTCTGTGTTAAACATTTGGGAAGCATTTCTTCATTGGACTTCAATCTCAACATCTACAAGAGGCTTCTTACAATTTATCATGACCCTGAAACATGTACAGTGTTCTTGCTCTTTGTCAAATTATTTTAGCATTGCTAATCAACAGAAATCAAGGCTTTATGTTGTTGGAGGAGAATTAGCAGATCTCCCTTCAAGAAGTGGAAAATGTATCTACAGGTGTGGAAGACCCCAATATATGTGATTTTAAATTGTTGGCATATATCATATGAGCTGGTTATATTTTCTCAGAGTTCATGTTTTTGTGCACATGAATTTCGAAGGATATAAAAATTTAACTAATGCTCTTTTAAAAAAAATCCTTAAGCATGCCTGATAAGCTTGATCTTCTGCAGAATACACGGATGAGTTCAGCATTTACAAGGGGGTTAGGAATATCAGCATGGCCATAACGTCAACCTATAAGAATGATAGCAAGTCTCTTCTCTCAAGATCTGTAGCCCTCTTGCTGATTATACTTCCTACCAAATAGTGGAGCACAAGAACACAGCAGTACCTTGCCTAATCCAATATTCCTTCTTTAGCAGTGACCAGTTGGGAAACTTAGGAAAATGCACCAGAGCCTGCCCCCAGGAAGGCTTCCTTCTGTTAAGATTTCATTGATGTCTTAAGACTGAAGATTATAACTGCTCTAAAGGCATTTTTTGCATTAAGTGTAATAACTCTGGATCCTCTTATCAATAAAAGCAAGCAATTATTTTTCTAAGGCCTAGTCTACACTAAAAACTCTTTTCAGTGAGGACTCTGACCATCCTCAATCAAGGATCTAAGGGGAAAATCACCAAACCATATCCTAAGAAAAATAAATCCCATATGAACTGGTTTTATTTGGGCAACTGAGGAAGGAAACACTTGGATAACTGTGGTTTCTGGGGTACATTGCTGATCTACTGCAGGGTTTAAATACTGTGTTGACACAGAAGAGCAGAAGTACAATTGTAGACTGAACCTGGACACATATCATGGACAACTACTTGCAGGCCAGAGCAGTGCACCTGACCTGATCCACTAGAATAAACGTTAGCCCCTCTCTTTTGTTGATTTGCACATTAAAGCAAGGAGGGCATGAAGCAGAACAGTGTACACTCACTTCTTGTCCTGATGCAGTAGTTGCACAAGGTCAAGGTCTGCATCCTTGTGCATAAAACACAAGGCATGTATCCTCCCTTCTAGTACGGAACACAAGGTTTGGCATTCTGTAGCAATGTTTTACACCACCTAAATAGGATGCATATGGAAAATAAGACATGTTTGGGTCTGTTATTTTTTTCAATAAATAGTCCTTTAGTTTTGTGTTGTGAGAAACATCCCAGATGCCTTCTTTAAATTGTTTGCTTTTCATGGCTCAAGGAAGAAATTTCCAGGCATATGAAAGACATAAAAGTGATTAGGAACAGTCAGCATGGATTTTGACACAGTATACCAGAACATCATATGATGAGTTATAGTTTAGATAAGAAGACCATAAGTTTGGTGGAAAACTGTTTGGACAGTTTTGCTCAAAGATTCGTGCTTAGAGGCAACCAACGACAAACTTTCAAATTCAGCAGTAAAACGGCCAGCTCATACAAAGCTAACAGTTCCTTATGGATCACAACTGGATTCAGTACTGTTTGCTGTCTTTATTGATGATTGGACAAAGTGGCCTAGCCTGGAGAAAAGAAAGCTATGGGAAAGGGTGTGGCATATGCAATGTAACTGTAGTCTTCCTATAAAAAGTATAAAGAAAAGACAGACTTAGAGCTGCTCGGTGAATGAACGAGACACATTGGGTGTAAGCTGCAGGAAGGGAATCAGTTCTTCACAATGTGAGTGGTTAAAAATTAAACCAGCTGCTCTGAACGCGTTGTTGAATCTCCACTCATGCACATTTTAAAAATCTGATTGGACAAAGTGCTGAACCATCTAAGAAAATCTGGAGATTCACTTGCCTTTCAGCAGAGGGTTGGATTAAATGACATCCAAAGGTCTCTTCCAATTTGAGTTTTCCTATAATTCTACACATTTCATATGCCTCCTTCATCTAATTGAGTGATTACTAATGTTAACAGTCCCAGTGTTTGATTTTTTGTCTTCTGTCTTGTGACCATAAGAGCAAAACTTACTCTTGTGGTTAGAAGAGTCTGTGTATTCCACAGAAGCAAGCACTTGTTACATCTTGTGATCTTTAGTCCTTCTAAGGAATAACTGGGAGATACACTTCTTTTCTGAAATCCGTCCCATTCTCTGCCTCCAACCCAACTTTCTGGCCTTCATACCCCTGGGACCTCATAAGCAATCTCCTCTGCTCATTGAGGTTTATGGAGACAGCTCTTTTCACCCTCTAGACTACTGAGTTTGCAGTCTCATTCACTGAACATTTACAATTGGATAATTTAGAACATTTGTGCTATGCATGAAGTGAGATTATAATTCCCCGTGTTCTGTATTTGACTACATATACTTGGAGTACCAGAAATCTGTTTACACTCCAAAAACTAGATGAAGAATTAACGAAGAGTTAACACCTCTTCTCTACCGCAAGAGAATCATAGTCATGCTGTAATTAGTTGCTGAGTTGGGCAACAAGCAACAAATTTATTCCTTAGAAAAGCCAAGAAGCAACAAAGGGTGTGTCTCCTAGAGCTGTCTCTGAGGCACAGTGTCCCTTGGGGCACCCTAATCAAGCCTGTAGGAAAAATAAAACAAAACCAAAACAAGGCCATCTGTATGACTTTATAGCTGTGAAGGGAATCACTATGTGATCTGATAATTCATAATTTCATTGTGGAGGGATGGCTTTATTAATTAATGCATTATATTTTTGTCACACACTGAATGTTTTCTGACAATTAAACACTGGAAAAAAGGGAAATTAAAAAGTTGAATGTGATTAACTGAGAAGACCGTATAGTATACAGTATATTAACAAAAATAGCTTATGAATATTTAGCAGGTACACTTAATCAACTGAGAATACATGGCAGTCAATGAATCAGTCTTTTTCTGAGACCTAGGTACTACTAGAATGATGTACTGAAGCAGGCTGAACTACTGAAATGTTCTGTTGGGTCAACTATCAATTTACCATAAAACCCTAGGGTCTACATGTACACAGTAGATAGTGAACTTGAAAACAAACTTTACAATCTGTTGAGTATAAAAACAAATTTGGAAATGTCCAAAATGTGATAGTTTTGTAGATACCATAGACAATAAATATTTCCTTACAATGTAGAGTATAATACAAACACAGACATATACACATGAATGCTATATTGATTCAGGTACAAGATACCATGTTTTCCAAAAAGCCCCTGTAATCTCCTTCCATTTACCTATCTTCATCTACCATAGAAAATTTTGGACATGTTATATGACCTGCAAACTCTAGATCTTACCATTGAGATAAATTCATGGTCCTCATCAAGTCACTTGAACTTTGAGTTGGTAAAAGCACAGTTGAGTGCAGTTCAATGAAAGAAGGTAAATATGAGTAAGGCTGGATAATTTGTTGCTTCACAACCTGATCCTAAATAACCAGATGAGGTGCTACAACAGGTTAGAGCAATCGTCATGTGTTTAAATCACAGAATCAGGAACACTGGAAGAGACCTCTAAGTTTAGCAGGTCCATGTATCTACCTATCATTACCATGCCACTAAACTATGTCCCTAAGTACCACATCTGTATGTTTCTTAACACCTCCAGAGAAGGTGACACTACCACCTCCTTGTGCAAATATATTCTAGCTTTTAATGGCAGTTCCAGGCCATTATGTTATGATAACATGGTGGAACTCTGTGTTACAATTTGATTAATCTTAGGTTTTGGCCTTCACCACCAGCTGGGGTTGCATGACTATGGTAAGAAAAGGTCTAGCCATGACAACTTTGGATGAGCTAGGATTCTCTTACCTTAACAAATCCTTGACTCAAGATAGCTTACAGATCCCTTCAAATTGCTGAATGCTTTCTTAACATGAAAGAAGTTTTTGTCAGACCTTTGTCTTATGTGCCTTAGCTTCCTTACTTAAACTATCAACAACACATATATCTTTATAATGATATTGTATAGCATTATGACTTATATAATAAAGATCAAGTTTATTAAACTGAGAGATAGAAGAGTTGTCACAGTGAGTACTTGCCTAGAGTAACAATAAAAGTTGATATCTTTCAGTCAGTCACAGTCTTGATATATATGTATGCACACTTTAATGTTTTCATCATAAATACCTTTCTGTCCTGTTTTATGGCAATGAATTTCAAAACTGTCTCTTTTCCTCTAGAGCTAACATTCTAAAGTGGAGTTGAAGTAAAAAGCTGAGGAAGAGAGGGATGAAAAAAAGCATTATCCTCTTTTGATCAGCTAGCTAAAAAGCAAAGAGCTTCATGAATTACCAGCTTGTATCGTCACAGGTGTGTAATGATTTCCATTGAATTCAGCTGGAAGCATTGAGAAGGCATTCAGTTCATACATGAACAAAAGGGTACTTTTTTGCCAGATTGAAGTAATATTCTTCCATGGTGAGATAGACAATAAAACATGCAGTCAATCAAAAACCACATACACACTAAAAAAAATAAAAAAAACCAAACCAAACCCAAAGAGCCTACTTAGAAACATAAATAATTTCCTGCAGTCAGATGCACTTTTTACAATTACTATAGATAATGAAATCGGTACCTGATAACTAATACCTGACACCAGATTCTGTAACCCTAATTCTGACTTCCAGAATGACCTTTCCTAATTTTCATTTGCCTAGGAGTATTTTGTTTCTATAACATTAAGAGTTACGTGTGTCTCATGAGAAATTAGAAGTATTGGTAGGAATCCTTTGATAAAGGGTATGTGCAGAAAAAAGATTAGGATATAGTAAGATTCCCATGGGAACTTCAGAATTAGCTTTATGAATTCAGAAATAGAATTAAATTTAATGAGACTTAGCTGCTGAAAATCTAGGTAGCAATAAAGAGCCATTATCTTTGTGAAAGCTTTCTCAAGTCATAGAATCACTAAAAATGGTTGAAAACGAATTCAAGAGAGCATCCAGGGAAAAGGAACCCAAGTCAAGATAAGTTATTGCTGTTT
Organism: Bucco capensis; assembly: GCA_013396975.1. NCBI lineage: Eukaryota > Metazoa > Chordata > Aves > Piciformes > Bucconidae > Bucco > Bucco capensis. The sequence continues at coordinate 69,668 of VWZO01015166.1, forward strand.
CTTTGTCATGGGTGCTTTCAAGCTTCTTGTAAAAGATACCTAATGACAGAAATACCACAGAATACGCAGGCAATCATTTTCGGTATTAAAATATTTTTTTCTGATGTCCAATCTAAATTTTTTCCTCCATACTCCTTTTCTTAGCTTCCTAAGATTTTAAGCACATTATTTCTTCCTTTATTTCAACAGCTTACTACCACATATCTGTCTTCTTTTCTGTAGATTCAACAAACTTGTGGGTTTTTTGCTGTTTTGTTTGTGCATTTTCTAGATCTGTCCTTTGCTATTCTCTTCAATTAGGTGTACTTATTGAAGTGTAATGCTGGAAATCAGCTAGTGCTCTGACTGAAGGGTTCTCTGTGCTTAGTGGGGTTTAAGCACTACTTCCTGACTCTTGCTTTATATCAGAGCTATACTGCAGTTTATAAATGCTAATAGAGTATTTACTGTCTGCTGTCATGGGATGACTGCTTCCCTCTTACAGCCTTCAGATGGTCCTTGAAGAACTGCTAACAAATTAGCCATTCACCATCCTTTATTTGCCATACTTCCGTCTGAAAATAGACCATCAAAATACCTCCTGCCATTCCCCCTCCCTTCCCCAGTTATTTTTTTCAATGTGAAGAGGTAATTTTCAACCATAATTTTACCTGAAACATACTCAGAGTCTCTCACAACTTTTCACATCTGCATAATCAGTAAGCAGACTCACTGTTTATTACAATTCAACTGAATGCCACAGAATTTAGGATAGATTCTTGAGAAACCCACTCAAGACTGCTGTTAAGTCTCATATTGTCTGACTTACTCCATTTATCCTACATGGCCTTGGAGAGAAAGCAAGACCCTGGAGTCAGACCTGCTTGCTCAGGACTACACTCCTCCTCAAGCTGACTTTACAAATTTCTTTCACAGCGTAGTGATGTGCATGAATGCACTCACCAGCTGCTTTCATTTGTTGATCATAGTTCTCCACTCTGCCACAGATCTCTCCTATTTAATCAATTCTCCATTTTCTAAGAGTAATCACAGAATGTTAGGGGTTGGAAGGGACCTAGAAAGATCATCTAGTCCAACCCCCCTGCCAGAGCAGGATCACCTAGACGACATCACACAGGAATGCGTCCAGGCAGCTCTTGAATGTCTCCAGAGAAGGAGACTCCACAGCCCTCCTGGGCAGCCTGTTCCAGTGCTCCGTCACCCTTACCAGAAAGAAGTTTTTCCTCAGGTTAATACCAAAACTCCTGTGGTCCAACTTGCTCCAATTCCCTCTTGTCCTAACACTGGATGATACTGAGAAGAGCCTGGCTCTTTCCTCCTGACATTCACCCTTAATATGTTTGTAAACATTAATGAGGTCCCCTCTCAGTCTCCTCTTTTCCAGGCTGAATAGACCCAGCTCTCTCAGCCTGTCCTCATAGAGCAGATGCTCCACTCCTTTAATAATCCTGGTGGCCCTGCACTGGAGTCTCTCCAGCAGCTCCCTATCCTTCTTCAGCTGAGGGGCCCAGAACTGTACACAGTATTTCAGGTGGGGCCTCACCAAGGCAGAGTAGAGGGGGAGAGTAACCTCTCTTGATCTGCTGACCACGCTGCTCTTAATGTGTTCCAGGATGCCATTGGCCCTCTTGGCCACAAGGGCACATTGCTGGCTCATGGTCATCCTCCTATCCGTCAGGACTCCTAGATCTTTTTCCCCAGGGCTTTTTCCAACAGATCAGTTCCTAGCCTGTACTGATACATGGGGTTGTTCTTTCCCAGATGCAGTACTTTACACTTACCCTTGTTAAGTTTCATTAAGTTTCTCCCTGCCCATCTCTCTAGCCTGACCAGGTCACGCTGGATGGCAACACAGCCTCCTGGTGTGCCAGCCACTCCTCCAAGCTTGGTATCATGAGCATAGAACATGTGGGGTTTTGTTTGGTTGTTGGTTTTTTTTACAGAAAAGAGTAGGCTATCATAATTTTTTCTCAAATAGGTGCTTTTTTTCACCAATGTGCTGGATGATCCATGGACATCCCAGATATTCCCTTTGGAGTGACATTTTCTGAAAAGAGTAACCTACCTATTTTTGGTGAGGGTACAAGATATATTTACTTGGTAATTGCACATAATTTGCTTAAACAGAGGATGTGATTGTCTTTCAAATTAATAACCTCAACAGCATAGCTTTTTTAAAAAATAGAGTTTCTTTCTAGCCTTTACCTCTGAACACCATCCTGCACCTCTAGTCACCATTTCTGTCATGGTCTGTTGAAAGTACGACAAAGTCAATTTAGTTACTACCTTCACCATTGCAAAACATGCAGAAAGAGTGACAGAAAAAAAGGCTATTGGTTTAATTCCGGAAAAGGCTGTTAGTTTTAGTTATGGTGTAAATACTTACTTTTAGGAGATGAAGATGTTCTTTGGATTGATTTTTTTATTCTGCCTTCAGGAAAGTGTCAGTAATTTTAAAGGTACTTTCTCTTTTGCAAAATAGAGATAGTTAACTCTGAATTAAAGAGGTTCTAAACTTTCGTTTTGATAAGTTTTATTTGGTTATTTATTAAATATAAGGACCTGCTTACCTAACAAAATATCTAGCCTATTTTATTGATTTTAACACAGGAAATATTAAGTTCTTCATTAATTCCAGAATAATTCCCATATGTTTTCTTCCTGAAAACATATCTTTTTTTCAGTTTCTAAGCTAAAACCATTTTTAGTTTAACACTGTAAATATCTCAAAGACAAAATGTTTTGCAAAAAGAGGAGGAGCTCAATAATGGTTTCAAAATTGCAATGGAAAACAAGTAGAATAGTATATTTTTGCTTAACACTGAATTTTCATATTTAGGGTTTGCTATTTTTAATTATAAAGTTTTCTTAAATTAATGTTAGATGATAACATATAGCAAGCAGGGAGATATCTCTTTGAACAGATTTCAAACCTGTCCATAATACTTGCTCAAGAAATGTCCTTCATACCAATTTAGTTGTTAACCCTTCAGTGAACTTACACTGAGCATAAATGTTGTGGTTTTGTAATACGAATATTTAAAGCAGCAACTTGAACAGATAAAACAGAATTAAAGTTAAGTTCTTGCAATGTACATGGCACAAACCAGATATTTGAGAAAAACAGAAGAATGGTTGTCATTATTCTAGGTTGATATTAAGATCCTGGAGACAGAGGGTGGTTGTATTGTCTGTGTTCGAATTCCTTAATCTACAGAGTTTTGTATTTTGAAAACAGGCAAGCTAGAAATGGAGTAACAGGCCATTTAGATGACCTGTATTAAAATATTGATTCTTTGAATATCATGATACTTAGTAAGTCACTTGAGTAGCAGCTGATTTCTACCTCAAATAAAATTTCAAAATATTGCTTCTGTGGCAAATGGCAAGCTCATTTTTGGCGGAAAGAGGTATCTGCCTTCTCTCAGCTAACAGAGATGCTGCTATACCCTATTACTTACTTTGTTTAAATCTGATTATCCTTGAAAGGAGCATTACTATTAACCACATAACTTCCTCTGCCCATGGGACAGGTAACCATCACAGGATAAGCTGAAAGAGATTTTGATAATGCTGAAGCTGATAAGGAGGTTGCTTTTTAAAGGAGCCTTGAAATCGTAAGGAGAGGTAATTAGCTTCAGAGGCTAAGAAAGAAGACAGAAGGCAGGTGAGACCTGAAGGAATGGTAAATTACAGTGAAAAGAACAGACAAGAGAACATGAAGAGGAGTATATCTGTGATGGGAAGAAAAGGAGCTACAAGCTAGGTAGATCCTGGGCTTTCGAGGGACCTTTTACACGTGTTGAGGAAAGAGAAGGACCAATGAATAAATCAGGGCAGAAGAGGATAAAGACCTGTGACATCTAAAGTAATCCAGAGTACTTTGATTTGCCATGTTTTTACACTGTGTGCTTCAAAGTTTGCCTATTCCCAGAGACTCAAACTGTCATTGGATATCTGGCCCAAGTAGCAGTCCTTGACATAAATCAATTTACTAATAAAGATGAAGCTAGATAATCTCTAAATTGCACCTCTACATAGGTGCAGCACCCTTAGTTAATATGCTTCTCCTTCTTCTTTACATCTTCTTATTGGGGGGATGCCTACAGGATAAGACTATCAGTATTCACTAATTATGTAAGTCTGAAGTAGCTGAGGAGAAAAGACTGAAACTTAACCTGCACAATAAATGGTCAATAACTCAGAAGTGAACAAAGTATTCTTTTCAGAAACTCAACTAATGATTTTTTGGGGTTTTGCAAGACCAGCATATTCAAGGCTGGCATGACTGCTGGCATATTAGCAGTACTTTGGGCACCATAATGTTGGTTTTTTTTTTCCTTGGAATCAAGATTCTTTTTAGCCAAGAAACTGAAGAATAGTGCTGAGCAAATGGAAGGTGATGTGCCCTCTTTGGGTGTCTTAGTGGAAGATATCTGCTTTCGTTTTATCTTATCATAAGAAGAAAACTCACAAACTCACAGCTTCCTAAGAAGAATTTCAAAGGCCAGAATAGACAGCATTATAAAATTTATCCACAATACCAAGACTAACAACTCCTTTGGAAGCCTGTTTTTGCATTCATTTTCCCCTCTGTTATTGTTAGTAGTACAGAGTGGATCTTTGTCTCACTCCACTGGCTGTATCAAGTATACTGCTACGTCACATACCTAGCATCTTCTTAACATCGTTTTTCAAATCCAGAGGGTTGGTCACTACAGGTGAATTGTAGTCATAATGGTGTCTTCTATGACAATTAAAGCTATGGAGGTCTACATCCCAAATTTTTAATTTCAGAATAGTTTTACCTGCGAGTTGCAATTTTCAACCTCCCTTAAGTACAGTTGAGGTTTTTTCCTTTATCTAATGACACTGTACCATTGTACCAGTTCTGGCACTGTTTTATTGTGTGGTTTATGAAGCTTTTTTTTTTTTTTTTTTCAAAAGAAACCATTAGGTTTATCAAAATATTCTTATAATTTCAGTAGATAAGGTGAGGTGTCTTATTCTGAATGACTGATAAAGATGAAACTAATTATTTCTGGTCAAGGGCTCTGAGGAAGTATTAGTAAGAAGGCAAGTTTTAACTTCATTTTTTGTCACAATTCCATTTGCTTATGATCACCTGAACAAGAATAATCTTAGAAAGTACATTTCTGAATTACATAATCACACATTTGTGTATCAAAAGAGCATCCATTTGCTTCAGTTTGTGTATGAAAGGGCAAGAACACAGTTCTTATTGTCATGCAGCTAATGGCATCAAGAAGGATTTAGTTTAGAGTTAGTAATGAAATGAAATTACCTCAAGTACAGAAGGTGATTCTGCTGTCTTTAAATGGAAGTCATTAGCAAATCAGCAGACTAAAGTATTTTGTAGAAAAACACATTTTTTTTTAATTAAGGTCAAGAATCCAGAAGATGGTGAGTGATGCAAGAATAAACAGCATGAAATGTGATGATTAATAGAGAATAGAGTGATCTCTCCCTGCCTTATTAAATAAATGATGACCACTTTTTGGGGGGGGGGTGTTACTGTTGTTTTTTACCTGTTTGTTTGAACAAGAGCTGCACCCTTTACTGTTAAAACAAGATTCCAACTTTCATTAAAGTATCTTCAGTTCTTGTTCTCTTTTAAAGATGTATTGGTAATTAACTGAAATACTTTCATTACATACTAAGACTAGTGATCCACATGGCAAATGCATATTAAACAATTCACAGCTTTAGACCAGATAACCACTGAAAATTAATCATCCATGGAGTGCTGAACTGAACAACTCTTTGAATCTCTAAAAAAGATCACCAGTCTATTAGACTTATATACTGTAATTATGTTCTATATAACTATATAATTTATAAGCTTTAAATTAGATCAACCATCTATTAGACTTTATAAAAATGAAAACTTATTCATCAGATTAAAAAGTAATAAAAAAAGAAATTAACCAAATCTAGAATTTACGTCCCTGCTAAAAAGAGCAATTAGCATTTTAGACTTTCAAGAACAATGAGTTTAGTTGGTGTCGTCTCTTTTGCTTTTTTACAGTCAGTTGGCTGGGTTTGTCCTATTTTAATAGATCAAATTCTGATCTCAGTCACAGTGATAATAAATCATGTATAACTGTAGTTCAAGTTGCTCCTGTTTTGCACACATAAAAGTAGCAGCTAAATCAGCTAAGATAATCTTTTCACACAAAATCAGAATAAGAATTTAACACTTGCCTTATACCATAAGATAGATAGGTCCACACAAAAACTGTCAATCCAACTCTTGATTTTTAGGAAGAAAAAGCTTTTCACCTTGGTCAGATTAAAATCTAACTTTCTTTTTTGGCTGATTTTAGCTTTACTTTGTGAAACACAGATACCCAAATATAAAAGAAGATCCAAAGGTAAATGCAAAGCAGGAACTATCCCTCTTAAAGAACGGATATGGATCATTTTATTTCTACTTTTCTGTTGCTATTTTTCAAGAATCGTCTTAGGTGTAATATAATATTTTTAGATTGTCACCAATATGTAAAAATGTCTAGCTTTTACAAAGCAAATACAGCTGGACTCTGTTTATTCGTGATTGTGTCATAAGCTGATTCTTCCAGGCATCTTCCCTGAGTGTAACACCTATGACAGAGCCAATATTGACATCAGTGACTATTCCATGACCATTAAACATTTAATAATTGACATCTATACAGAACTAAGCATCCCTTAGTCACAGAACCCACCCCTTAAACGTAAAACCCATGAAACCAGTGTGTAAACCTTATTAATATCTCCTTGTCATGACAACCACACTGTTGAATATTGTTTCTAGATTGTTTCCCCTCTTCCTTGTCAGGATAAGGACTCAAACAGCATTCCTGCATTAATGCAACAGATGAATATGGGAATGTTTACTTCTTACAGAATTTATCTGAAAACGATGCTGACAGGATGGTTCCTTATATACCTGAAACAGCCCCTGGGTAAACAACTTTGCTGTCTAAAAGATCACAGATGCATATATTTCATGGATTGGAAGTTGTATGTTTATTCTTGAGAGCTCATGTTGTTTTCACCTAAATTTGTCATGTGAATTTGAAATGTAACAATCTGTGTCACCTTGGGATGTTTGTATTGGGATGTTTTATTGAAGCCCTATTCTGACAGGAAAGAGATGAAGTATTATCTTAGACTCATAGATTCTCAAGTCAGCTAGTGTGTCTTCCTGTGTGTAACACAGGCCCTGCATAGCATGAGGAACTGTAATTTGGGTAGGCTGCCTTATCTGGCATTAGTTTAAAGTTGGCAACGATATGATCCTCGTGCAGCCAGACATTTTGCTGGAAACATTGTAAATATATATTGTTCAGAATTGAGACTGACAATATTCAATCACTTTTAGAGCTGATAGTGAAATAAGGTTGCTGTCATCTCAAATGATATTGTAGCACTTGAATGACCTAATAATTTAAATATGTTGGACTCAATCTGATATTTAGGTTACTCTGAGGATTTGATGTTAACCATTATTCTTTTGATTTTTTTAATACATGCTTTATGATTTTTATAGTAATACAGACTAGTTAATAAAATATGTAGAGCAATAAATCTATTTTTTCCATAAAAATGCATTTTGGAATGTGACAGATCACTGAAGCAGATCACTGAGATAAGAGAGCACTTTGTGACTCAGTAGGGACACATAGAACTGTTCAAATAGATATTTCCAGTAATACCTGTGTTAGTATGTTATGGACAATGATTTTGTATTGATCACTTCTGCAAACGAGGAACAGAAACTGAAGGCTAGACTATGTATTTGTCCTTATTAAACACCACAATCTAGATTAATTCCTTCTTTAGCACAATTTATTCTTATCCTGAATCAGGTCTCTAGAGCACTAGTTCAACCATGTCACATACCATACCATAAAGCAATAGAAACGTCAGCACAGAAACAGGAAATGCTTAACCAATATAACAACTATTTTTTAAAGTATCTGTCACCATTAACAGATACCCATACATGAACAGAAACACTCCTCCACACGTGCCACATATTACCCAGAAAGGTTGCTCCAAGAGGCTTTTACAGTACTACAGATGACCCTAAACAATGGAGTCTGATCTCATAGCTGAACCTGCTTTGAACAGCAGGTTGCACCAGAGATTTCCTAAGGTCTCTTCCCACTTGAATTATTCTGTGATTCTGTATCCTTCTCCAAATACTGCCTGTGTCTTTTATTATTATTATTATTATTATCTTCTATATAGCTGTCTATGTTTAGCTTGTATCCAGGCCTAAACAATGGAAGTTACTCTATTACCTGTTGACCCATCCCCAACCAGGAAGAGGACTCATGGGTTAAAATGAAAACCAATTTAATAAAACAGCCAAACTAGTACCAATGCCAACATAAATTATATGAAGTTATACTCAGTTCAGTGAATGTACAATTTTCACAATAAATGGGAAAGCAGTGTTCAGGTGCAGAATGGTAAGCAAGCCCTGCCAGGGATGGGGAGGGGGAGAAGGAAGAGGAAGATCCAGAGCCACAACAGGAGAAGCCCCTGTCCTCAGCAAACTTTCCCCTTTATAATGACTGTGATGTTCATTGTATGGGTTATACCTCTAGCCAACTCAGGTCCTAGCTGTCCTGGCTGACTCCAAACTGCTAATGGCTTGCAGCCCATGGCTGGCCTAGAATCTTATCCTAGCAAAAGCAAGACTACAGCATAATTTTCAAATTGTTTATGGCTAGCCTAAACAATTAAAATTAGCTGTCTATTAAAGGATCTAGACTTTACAAAACCCCCTAGATATTTTAACCCAAAAGTAAAAACACAGTTCTTTTTGGTTATTAAAATGTAGATATCTCTTATAAATGATCTATTCTATCATAAACAGATTTTATAATATTAAAAACACTATCTCTCCATAGCAGTCAAGTGAAAGGCACTGACATTTTCAAATGCCAATTCACTTCATCGTTAGACAAGTACCTATGACAAATGGGACATAAAGACTTTTGGAGAGGCCTATGTTTCTCTCTTGAGATATATTCCTTATTGAACCTCTGAACTGGAAAATGTTGGATTATTGTCCCTTTGTACTGGCAAGACTGCACCATGAATACTGTGTTCAGTTTTGGGCTCCTGACTACAAGACAGACATTGAGGTGCTGGAACACGTCCAAAGAATGGCAACAAAGCTGCTGAAGGATCTAGAGCACAAATGTTATGAGGAGTGGCTGAGGCAGCAGGGGTTGTTTAGGTTAGAGAACAGGAGGCTCAGAGGAGACCTTATCACTCTCTACAACTACTTGAAAGGCAATTGTAGTGAGGTAAGGGTTGGTCTTGTCCTCCAAGTAACGCATGATATGATAAGATGAAACAGCCTCAGGTTGTGCCAGGGAAGGTTTAAACTGGATATTAGGACTAATTTATTAACAAAAGGCTTTTTGAGCAGTGGAACAAACAGCCTAGTGAAGTGGTGGAGTTACAATCCTTGGAGGCTTTTAAAAGACGTAGTTGTGGCACTTGTGGACATGGTTTAGTGGTGGACTTGGCAGTATTAGGTTAACAGTTGGACTTGATGATCTTGGCAGTTTTTTCCAACCTTAATGAGTCTATGAATCTAGAATTTATTTCAAATAGCTGACTAATTTTTGTACTGCACAATGTAGTAATTTATTTTACAGATTATTTTATACTTTCAAACCTGCTTCCCTTTTCTTGCTTTTCTTATTTTTCTCATCTATATTTGCTTTCACTTCTTTCTGCCTCACACCAATTGCGAATCAGCTATTTATTACTTTGCTTTTTCAAGTCTGTTCTGTCTTCTTAGTGATTCTATGGTATGTATTATGATGGGATTATTATGATAATGTTATGATACTTATACTTTATCCTTCTATTTGTTCCCTGTTTGTGCATATTTTGCTTTTCTGTATATCTCTTCTCTGTATGATTTTAAAATATTGTTACACAACCCCATCATTTGGCACTCTTAAAGATGATTTTTTAAAATTATACACTCTTTGTATTATGACCATGGTGCATCAAATATCCCAAAGTAATCTAATTATTGTAAGTATTAGATTTGTGTATGTTTAAACATTGCATTATAACTGGCATCTCACTGGTATGAAAGCTTTCCTTTTAGAGATTTCATGATACCTTTTTTGTCTGAGTTTTTAGTCTTCCATTGTAACTTATCTTCCTGTTTTACATTGCTTTTGATAGGTCAGGCCATGCATACCCAAAATACTCAACATACTTTAGAGCTTTCCCATATCATTTGATACCCTATTCTTTTATCTGTATTAGCAAGATTTTGGTAGTTTGTGTATTAGTTGCAGATTCTGATACCATTTACTGTACACTTTTTTTTTTTAACTTTTCTGCTCATTATTCCAATAGGTCTATAAAAATAACTGTAGTGAAAATGGCAAGAAAAATAAAAGTTTATTATTTTCACAGAATGCTAACACTCAGAATACTGTAGTAATGTTTTGTCAAATCCCACAATTTCATCTTCCTTTAGTAACTCAGTCATTGAAGAGAACATCCATTGTCATGGCTAGGCTTCGTGAACGAAGATCCAGGGAGGGCTCCACCCATTGTTCTCATCAGCGCCTTTTCCAAGTGCACTGATAAAAAGAGGATAGCAGATAGAACCCTCGAGCCTGCGCTATGGATTNACATCCATGACTACAGTGTATGAGTGGTTTAAACCAACCAATCATGTTTAAACCAACCAGTTCAGACTTATTTGGTAATCCACAGACAGAAATGGGCATTTCTAGGCAGCAATTTGGCTTGGTCCAGTTTAGATATATGAAGGGTGAGAATATGAATTGTAATCTAGCATTGTCCATTTCTCTCCCTAGGATACAAAGACAGTCTGGGAAGTTTATTCAGTGTAGGGAGGTTTGGATTAGAGACATTATATTAAGTGAGATGAATCTCACTTCCAGGAGCAAATAACAAACCCCCAACATATAAACCTAAAACATTTGAGAGAAATGTCTTGGACATGCAGGATTTAATAATTTGATAAGTCCAGCTTTTTGAAAACTTCCTGAGCTTTTGGTCTAAACAGGTACATGCTCTTATTTCTTATCTTTTAGAGGTAAGAGGCAAAAAAACATAAAGGGGATGAATGATCAGCAAAATGCTCTTCCACTTCGCATAAGCAAAGGTGAGGCAGCAAGGAGATTACCATACACAAAGTGGTATCTCTAAACAAATGCACCTAGGACACTGCATTTTGTTCACAGCTCCTTGCTGTGATCAGTGCTTAAAAGCATATTTTAGTCTTCTGCGTTATCTTAGCCACTGGAGAACTCACAAGGTGGTGGAATTGTTTTAGCTCATACTAGCAGTAGATAATGTTTTGGGAGGTTGTGTTGTTTGATCTCACTAATAATCAGAGATAAGTACATTTTAAACATTGATATTTAGATAATATGTGTGTGTACATTAACATAATTTTTCATGTATTGTGTGCTGGTGTATATGCTATACATTTATACTACAAAACCCTAGACTTCAGTCCTATGCATTGCATATTTGCATTTGCTTGTGGTAATCTAGAATATTGGGCTGTTTTCTCAGTGCAATATATATTCATATGCTTCACAATTCAATAATTTTAATGCCAGGAGGGATAATTCTAGTCATTTAGTCTGACCTCCTGCCTAATACATACAGAGAAGTTTGCTGAGTTTCAATATTTTTTGGAATAAAGAACACAAATGAGCATAAAATGAAATAAATTTGATGAGGAGCTGACTACTAGATAGATCATTTTGCAGATCTGTATGCTAGTGCAGACATCCCAAAATGAAACATAGTAACCACATACAGCTGGATCACCTATTGGAGTTACCTCCTTGAGCAGCTCTGCGGAGGAAAATCTCACCCTGCTTGCAGCTTTTTCTGCTGCAAAGAGCATTTTTATATCATGCTACAACTTTCCCTCTAGCCCTTCAGTAACTCCCTGTTCTCAGACACAGTAAAAACAAGCCAGTGGTTACTTACAAGGCTCCTCTATGTTTCAGTCTACCTATCACTTAGGCCTAACAATCACAGGAATTCAAGACCTTAGACTAGGCCTAGCCTGTCTGAAAAATCTCCAAAGACCAAGAACTAAGAGCCTGCCCAGCAAATTGCCTTAGTCCTTCAATATCTTCATATCAGAAATCTTTTATTGGCTGTAGTTTAAGCCAACTACTTATCTTCTCTGCCATGGTTATGGGGTGGGAGGGAAAGATTGCTTTAGTTCTCTGGATTTGGAGACTATTACTGTGTACCGTTAACAGCAGCTTTTTTTAGAGACAACATTTAGGGCATGTATTCTAGACCAAACTCCATTTTTTCACCAAACACTTAATTGCTTTCTTTCTTATTGCCACCTAGAGTTAGAAGAACACTACAAACACCTTCAATGTTTCACTAAGACCTTCTTTTAGCCAGTCTAACGTAATAGCTACAAACAAAAAAACAATGAGAAACCAATCCTGCTCTGAGAATCCTTTCAGATGCTGTATATCATGGTAAACAGTTCTTTCTGCTTACCTTGCTACCTACAAATATATTTATCTGTTCTTGGTTGGTTTACGTGTAGATCATGAGCTCTCTATGGCAAGGACCATCTTTTCTGTTTGGGTTTGGCCAAAATTTACAAAGGAAATAACTTTTTCTGACTGTATGCCTGAAGCAGGATCATAGTGCAAATGAATAATTCTTATAATTTTAAAATACATAGTTCATCTTTATCACTGGTGTTTCTATATGAGGCAAATCAAAGCTGTTTCCAGAATGGCAGTAGTAATATCTATATCTATGAGGAAGGTTGAAAAAGCTATTAAGATACTCCTAATGGAATGACATTAATGCCACACAGCAAATACACTGGTAGCTTTATTAATGCATACACACATATATATATATCTCAAACCTAAGTATTTTTTGGATGGGAGTCTGAGGTTGTTCAATGTGTTCTATGGTTAAGTTTTGGTCCATTAACAGCTTTGCTAGTACAAATAAATGATAATGACAATCCATTTCTTTTCACTGTCTGTCTTGAACTGTTGCAAAACAATAAGAAAAAGTAGGTTGTTGTGAATTTCAACTTTTCCTTATATACCAATATATGTATTAAAAAAGAAGGGGGTTTTGATGTCCTCAAAGATATAATTAGTAGAAAGCTATTCAAACTATAACCTGACTCATTTAATTATGTGAGAAGGAAAATATTCCTGACTACTAGTTTGTCATGAAAAAAATAAATGAATTAAAGCTGCTTCTAAACAAAACATAAGAGGGAGGTGCCAGCATTTTGTGAAAAGTGAATTCTTCCTTGAAATAATAGGTATGCCAAACTGTTATTTCCAGTGAGACAAGTCATAGATAAAAAGCCACCCTGTAATATGTCACTGATAGTCTTGGTATATGATGATGGAGCCCTGATTCATTACTCTGTGTGTGTGTATATGTACACATTTCTATATACACATATGTTAAAAACAGAGGGCTTGATTCTGATTTTGATTAGCTACTTTTTTTGATACTGCCTTGAATTTTCACTGCCTTATAGAAAAACTGATTGACCCTCAGAGAATTGTTAACAGTGTTTGGAGTACTTTCGTGTATGAATCTTGTGACATGAAGACTTTGGCACAGCCTTGGAATACACACACTCTTGGTTTTTGTTTCCTGCATTTTGGCATTACCACGGGGTCTAAACAGACTGTGATTTTCTCAGCTATGTCTGTTATTTAAAGCTATTTGCCAAATACTTTCAGCAAAATATTTTGATCTAAAACATTTACTACAGGTGTTTTCTTCTAAAGATCCTATGAAGTACCATTGCAATTAGATTAGTTTTGATTTTTCTGACAAATCATGGATTTTTTTTTCTGATGTATTAGTGTGACACAATTTAATTTCCTATTAAAAACTTATATACAGGAAAATAAGTTTAACTTTATATTTTTCTTTGCAAGATTTTGCCATCAATATTAATTCTGGTAGGCACATTTACTATATTCTTATATCTTTACTAACTTTAGATAGCCCTTTATGCTACACCAGCCTTACTCACCTCCATGGGAAGGCATCTTGAATAAGACATTCATTAGAATGAGTGCATTCTAGCTTTTAACAGCTGAAATCTGTAATCATGGCATTTTCTGGTGTAAAGAGAAACTCTAGGAGCTCAGCTCTCTGAGGTCATATAGTAAGGGAGCTGGAAAGACAGGTTTTGTGTGACAAACTGGTCAGTATCCAAATTATGCTGATTTTGGATTCTATACCAGGATGCTGAGGACACATCCCATTAAAATTCTGCTGATTCAAAATAAGAAATATGCAAACTCCCTAAACATTTAAAACAAATGCTTGTCTGGTAGAGCTATATATTAACATACACTTAAATAATGACCCCAACACATGAACTTGGAAGCATTGTTTTACTGGTGAACTTTGTCCTATCCATTCTGCTTCTTAAGAGTCCTTAGATATTGAAATGAGATTCAAAGTTCCAATGGGATTAGTATAGCTTTATTTTTACTGACCTATAACATAAAGGCAGAAGGGATAAATATCGTAACATGTAAAGATGTTTCTGGACAGTAGTAACTATGCTGATTTAATTCATCTCACTGGGGTACTACTATAACGGCGCAAAAACTGTTGGAAAGTTCAGAAGCATTAATCTTCTTATCTGTGCACTGAAACTCACTCTGAAAAGATAGATGAAGGAGGCTGATGAATGCTGCTTCATTAGGAGAATTTTAAAATGCAATTTGTCTTCATGAAAACGAGGGATTACACATTTCCAGCTTTCTCGTGGGCCTGCTAGAAATATTTCTCAGCAATAACCTTTGATGTAGAATAGTCTTTATGGAGGGACAGTAATTATTATAGAAGAGAAGTATGTCCTGGTCAATCTGCTTGTGAGTCACAGCAGTAGAAAATCTTACAACTGCAGCTTCAAATTTCCTAAGTATGATTGTGTGATACCAGAAAGAAAAATTCCATTTAACCAGCTTGGGTCTATATTCAGTAGATTATGCAGAAGATTTTCATAGTGCTTAAGGCTAATGGTGCAGGTGATGAGCTAAAACTTGATTAATCCTCAAAATTTAAGGGAATCAAAAAGCTTTTTCCTGATAGAATATTGGATGTTAGACTAACATTCTAATAGAATAATGGATATGCTTTCTGTTACTCACACCTTAATTCTAGTCTGCCTGAGAGCCTTATGGCAAGATGGTGTGCTGTGGTTTAACCCCAGCCAGCCCCACACCATTGCTTGGCCCCCCCCCACCATAGGATGAGGGAGAGAATCAGAGGGTAAAAGTGAGAAAACTCATGTGTTAAGATAAAGGCAGTTTAATAAATAAAGCAAACCCTGCATGTGCAACGAAAGGAAAACAAGAAATTCATTCATTGCTTCCCATTGGCACGCAGATATTCAGCCATGTACAGGAAAGCAGAGCTCCATCACATGTAATAATTACTTGGGAAGAGAAACAGCATAATTCTGAATGTCACCCTCTTCCTTCTTCTCCCAGATTTATATGCTGAACACAATGTCATATTGTCTGGAATATCCCCTTGGTCAGTTTGGGTCAGCTGTACCAGCTGTGTCCCCTCCCAGCTTCCTGTGCTTTGCTGGTGGGGTGATGTAGGGAGCAGAAAAGGCCTTGACTTTGTGTAAGTACTGCTCAAGAGTAATTAAACCATGCCTGTGTTATCAACACTGTTTTATCACAAATCTGAAATATAGCCCCGTATTAGATAGTATGAAGAAAATTAAGTCTAGTCCAGCAAAAAACATCACACTGTGCAAAATATGGAAGAAAAAGGGAACTACAAATCTGTAGATACGACATCTGGAAACAGAGACTGAAACCTGGCTAGGCAAACACGTTTTGCTGGGATAACAAAGTTTCATATAATTTCATTGCCTGAATGCTCATTTCCTGCCTCATCATATGTAATCTTTAGACACACAGGGATATGAAAGTAAGGCCAGTGAAGCCAGGGTACAGATTCTCATTAATGCAAACATGTATTAGACTAGACCTTATAGCAAAGTTTAAGAGGAAGAGTACTAGCCACGTCTGGCATGATGAAAGTTCTCTGTTTTTCCCCTTTCCTACACTTATTTAGCTTTTAGCTTTCTCTTAAAATTCTCAGTTACTCTGCATAGCAGGATGACTAAAATTCCTAAATGACTTTATTCCTAAAACTATCAGACCTGTTCTGCTTGGTACCTTTCCTACTCATGGTGCCTTCCCAGGACATTCTGAATAGCAATTCCATACTCAGGCTGAATCCTGCATTTCAAAAGGCCAGAGTCCTAATGCTGCTGCCCAGCCTTCAGGCTTCCTCTTGATTTCAGCTCAGTTTGAAGCTGTTGTCCATGACCACTGTCACCATGGTTGTTCAGCTTTACCCCTGGTTGGCCTCTCAAGCATTCATGTAAGGAAAGTGTCACCAATGTGATCTAGGAGCCTACTGAACCATCTAGCCTCTTCCATTTTGTCTCCCCGCAAGTGTTCAGTTGGTAGTGTAAGGGTCTGAGAGTGGGAGGCTGCTCCTAGTTGTCAGAGAATGTCTCCTATGTCCTCATTGTCGATGTGAGACCATCTGCACTACACCCCCATCTAAACATTCACTTCATGACAATTATTCTCTAGTTCTGGAAATCTGGCCTCAAAGGGTTCAAAATTGCAAAAGAGTTGACTGAATTTTACAGTAGATTTCAGTGGCCTTTGAGTCAGCCTGCTCTAGACATCCTTAACTGTACTGGGGAAATGAACCTGCCACACACTGTGTGTTTCACAAGACTCTTCACTTATCTACCCTTCACTAAATTCTTCTTCTCCACTCCGGTTTCTAGTACCACTTCCCTAGTGTTTAAGCCTAGGCAGTCTTGGAAAGTAGGTGGGAAAATATTGCAAAAATGGATTTAAACTTTTATATATGGGAAATGGAGTGTAGTATTGAATGGGCAAAAATTATTCCAGACCTAGGCAGAAAGAAACTGAAAACAAGACATAAGCAGCCATGCATAAAATGTCTGAAACCACAGAGGAAATAGTCGACAAGATGAGTGGTAACAAGGTGAGCAACATATCGAAGTGAAAAAAAATCCCTCTAGAGAAGACAAGATGGATGAAGGGAGCAAGTTACTGTATGTGTGAGAGTGTGTTTAATATACTCAGCCATGTAAGACCTTCAGGGAAAAGATCACTGAAGCTATCAGAAAATTCACTGTCATTATGGACTAATGCTCGTATCAGACAAAGGGACTTGCAGAAGAATCATAGCTTTCTGGTTCTACAGCTAGAGACCATGTAATATAGCCCATGATGGTAATATAAAAGTGGACATTTGTGTTCAAGAAGCTGAATCCTGCTCCTAATGTCCCCCTAGATATATATATGTATTAATATATACAGACATTTTAAAACAAGAATTTTAATCTGAGTAAATTCTCCCTCCCTTGCTTAAGTTAAGGACATTAATTTTGGTGATTCAAAGTAAAATTCAAGTTAATGTCCCAGTTTGGGGACAATTATGGGGGAACCCAAACAAGAAGCCTCTCCCCTCCCACCAAAAAGGAAGCAAATAGAACAAACCACAAGCACACCCAAAGGCAAAAGTGATAAAGAATAACTTTAACAAAGAAAAACACTGAAACAACGGGAATCGGCAAGCTTCCAGAGCCCATGCCAGTGCTGCCAGCACCACAAC
>VWZO01015166.1:87530-202409 GCA_013396975.1 Bucco capensis
TGGTGAAATGGAAAAGCAATAGGCTGGGGATGAGCTGGGATGGTAGATGGTGAATGAGGTGCCGAAGGGATGGGATGGAATGGTGCTGGATGAAGAGAGACCACACAGTGTTGCTCCTGATCAAGATGGAGTATCTTCTCCCCACCGCACTGCTGAGACAGAAATTCACACCAAGGCACAATGTGCACATGACATACTTCCAGGCACATTGCTTGCCCTGCAGATCGCCATGCTGGGGCTGCATTGGGCTGCTACTGCCTGCCACTGCTCCACTGCTTTTGTGTTGCTGCTGACATTGGTCCGCACCATCCATGCAGAGCTGGGACGTACTGCTGCCACTGGGATGGGGCCATGGGGCTGCAAGCAGCTGGCGGGGACTGCTGCCGACCCCAGAGGAGGGGATGGGGGTTAGTTCTGTGTGATTTTAGTGCCAGTCTGCTGGCAGAAGGACAACCCCCCCCCTTCCCCTCCAAGCCATGTGGTAAAGTCCTGATATCACCCCCATAGTTCAAAAATAAGCATAACAATTCAGGGGGGTGGGAAGGAGGAGGATGAAAGATGGGATACAAACCTCCTATTTTTGCGTACCCCACAACAGTTAAGAACATAACTTTGAACCTAGGCTCTGGCAAATACACTTCTATGTTATTTATCTAACATTTCAACACATTCACTATAATTTTCACTTAGGATATAGACTGAAAGCCAAAACAACCCTATATACCTCATATTAAATTTATATATAAATCAGATACTGAAGTCCAAAGGGATGACCTCAGAAATCTCCTCAAATTGCTTAGACTCCTGAAATCTAAGCCCACAGCCACCCTCAAAATGTACTGCTAATGACAGTCATGCTCTGAGACACAACAACTGTCTTGATATTACAAGACAACAAATGAGAACAAGCTTCATTTGAAATTATGTCAATGGTGTGATCCCTATTTTCAGTGTGGCAATCTACTTCTACAAAGCACAGGCTTGTCAGTACACTCTTCTAGGAATCACAGCCAAAAGGATAGTGAACAAGCTGGAGATTCACCTGCCTGAAAATGTTTTTGGATATTTGTCGAGGGTTAGGGTTGAGTCAACCACCAACCCAGTGACAGATGTTCTCTATTATCCCCCCTTTCCCCCACTCCAGAGAGGAAAAGGGGGAAAATAACAGAGAAAGAGACTTGTGAATTGGAAATGAAATTTAAACTACTTTAATGGTAACAAAAAGAAAATGAAGAGTATATACACACACCCATAACCAATGCCACAACCAAACCCCTTTGAAGGTAACTACATCACCACTGATGCTGCAGCAGGAGCACTTCAACAGCAGCTGGGACTCAGGCTCAGGATTCTGGATCCTGGAACTCAGAAAATCTTGAATTGAGATGGAAGGCTGAATAGGTAGGTCTTTTAGGAAAAGAGCTGGGCTGGTGATCTTCACAAGACTCAGGGTGCTCAGTCTTCTGGTGTTGAAGGCAGAACAGAGAGAATCCCGAGGAGCAAAGCTGGACTTCTGATCTTCACAGGGTTCAAGTGCTCAGCATGCTGGCTGGGTAGAGATCCAGACCTCTCCTTATATATACAATAGTTGCTTGGTCTTAGGCCTATGCAAGAGAGCCCAGGGCCCACGCTCGATATCAAATCCTTAAGGACTGAATATGATGTATATGGTGTGGAATACCATATTTTGACTCAAACTAGGACAATATTGTCAATGGATTTTTCTTACTCTGCTCTAGATGGGCTGCAGGCACTCCACAGTCTACATTTTGCTCAACTTCTGTCCATATGGCTGTCCTATGGACAGCTTGATGATTGACTACAGAGAACATTTCCAAAGAGTCCTGCTGACATGTTAGTGCAGCAGTGTATATATGGTATATGTGTATATACTGTATATGTGTCCCTGCTGTCTGGAAAGAACCTGGAGCTTGCTTCAGGCTTGCTTCAGCCTTGCTCCACAGAGAAAAGATGAATCTACTCTTTAAAGGTGGCCCCAGAGCCACCAGTAAGTAGCAGCATAGACAGAATGGTTATCTAGTGTCATTTAGGATGCCCTGGAAGATCCCAGACATCTACATAGGGCTGGTGCATACAAGATTGTGTCATTCTCTACCAACATCTGAAGAACAACTGGGAAAATTCACCACACTTGAATAAGAATGTTAGATACCTTTGTTCAGGCAACTATATCTCAAATGACCGCAACGTTTATAAGAGGTGTCAAGTATCAAATTAACACATTTATTTGACGTCCTTATAGCAAGTTGTCAACAGCATGCTGTGACACAAATTCTCTCTCCTTTGCCTCATACTTAAAATGGTAGATCTTAATGTACTTGCTGCTGTCACCCCTGAGAGAGCACAGCAAGGTCTGCTAAGTTTTTTGGGGGAGAGACTGATGAAATAAAACAGAAAATTTAAAGCTTATATCACCACTAGCCTTAAATATGATATAAAACTCCTACACTTTGTTACTTACAAGGCAAAATTTGAGGAGGGCAGATCCCAGCATATTTGAAAAGTGTAGCTATAACTACAATTTAATATAGAAAATATATGAACATTGGAATAATTTAATTGAAAAGTAATGTAGCTATCATAAACTAAGAAATAGCACAGCTGGATGATGTTAAAAGTGATTTGGAAGTAAAATCCTCTCATTGAATCAGAGAATAAAAATTCAGTTAGGGACCTTGTAGAATAGCAAACGCGGTAGAGCTTCTATAGCTAAAGGCCTGTCAGCATTTCCATTACAAACCAGTACTTTCTAGGATTTATATTTCATCCAGAGGAGTTTGATGTGGCATGGACTTGAGGTAAAATGTCTCAGCCTTTGAGTAATATAATGGTGACTGTTAAAATAATAATCTGTCTTCACTTCATAACTGCAGAGTCTACCTTAGCTAGTGCTGACCTAAGGAAGTATGCCCACATTATACAATTCAGGTAAAGCTTTTAAGGTAAAATAGCTCCGTTAGTGTGATGCTATGTCCAAGTTACTCAGCCAAAATTCTCAGCTTCATTTATTTTCTCAGGTGAGTTTTTTCACCAAGGATATTTCCATTCCATTTAACATTCTTCTGTCTCATCTCTGCAGCTCATCTGCATTGCTCCTATAAGTGGTGAGATATAAGGAACAAAAGAAAGGAAGCAGTTATGTTAAAAAGCAAGTTGCAGATCTGGCCTGGGTATTACAATGGAAAAAATAACACAAAACATGAATTGTGAAATAATTCCAATGGTATCTTAATATACATTAGTATTAAAAGAAATTAATAGATGTACAAACTAGTGTTGTTCTTGTCTGAGTTAGGCTGCAGTTACTCTTAGGATGCAGACTTAGACAATAATTCTCAATGTTTCACTACGCATGACCAAGCAAATAGCTTGGTTGACTTGGAAAGAAGCTCCAGACCCCATGGCCTTGGGACAGGTTGCAGAGATCATTATCAATGACAAGAATATACAATACTTTAAAGCATTTGTCTTGAGAAATAGAGAATAAAGGAACAGAGGGGATTTCTATTCTTTTAGCTGAAGTTTGAAAGAGTTTAAGGTCCTATTCTCTCATTTCTTTTGAGATCCCTTTGTCTTCTAAATGTTGCAAGTCTAAAATTTGAAAAACTATTTAGGAATTTACTTAGGATGAAAACTGAAAATGAGAAAAAAACAGATGAACTAAAAAGAGTAGGAAGACCTAAATACTGAAAGCAAAGAATGTCTACTGATGAGATAAGTAGAAAGATGGGAAGATGAATATGATAAATTCAGTATATTCCCATTTGGGGAACAAAGTATCTTGCTGCAGATGAATAGCATGAGAGTCAGGGAGGAAAAAGTTTACATTTTTCTTTCTAGTATCCTACAGAATAACAGAGATATAAAATGCTTTGTCTCTGTATTCAGTTTATTTATCAGGCAAGACCAAACACAAATTCAAACTAGAAATAAAGTCTATGTATTTAACAAACAGAACAATTTAACATGGGAAGAATTTATCAAGGGCTAGTGTAGATTTTCCATCACTAGAAATTTTAAAATCAATAGTGGCTGTGTTCCTAAGACATATAGTCTACTTCAAATGAACACTAATTCACAGTCTTTATAATGACCTGTATCATGCAGAAGCATACACTATTCAATCCTTTCTAGTTTTATACTCTGAATCTTTGAAGACAGCTGCTTCCATTAACTGGAAAAGTAGAAAAGAAGGTTTTGTCAATAATAGCAGTGATATATGAAAGCAGAGGTTAGAATAAGCATAAATGAGACCGTTCATATCCTGCTGCTTCTGCAGTAAACATGCTTCCTCCATGGTGCATCTGCTTTTTACTCATCATGTTATATTTCTGATAAGGTGACACACATTCATCTCCTCTTCCTGTGGGTAGAAAAAAGCATATAGTTCTTCTCTAGACCTTAAAAAGCAAGGCCTTTTCCTTCCATCTATCCTCTAAATGAACTTATTTGAAACATAGCATAAAGGAGAGAGGAGAAGATTATTGACAAGGGGAAAAGGTGACAAAAGATTTTTTTCAATGTGGTATGCACAAATATACCAATTCACAGGACAAGTAATATGGAATGGAGGGTTGCCTTGGGACAGGAGAGGGAGAGAGAAAATAAAGGGGAGGGGAAGAGAAACAAAATGAAGGAAAACTTTGAATTCACAAGAAACTAACCTGAAGTTTAGATAATTTGCAGAGTCCCTCAGCAAGCTGCTTGTTGATGAAATAAGTAATTTACATTCATCCATCAACAATTATATAAACACAGTGATGGGATCACCAGACTTTTAGCCTTCAAATTATAGAATTGACAAGAATCCATAAAACCAGTTAAATTAAAACACATAGTGATACAACAGACACTTCATCTTGCAAGCTTTACAGAGGTTTTTACTTTCCTTTATCGAACTCTGTGTGGTGATATACTACTTCACAATTACCTGGAGAGATATTCAGAATTTTATAGACGATAAAGCCAACGTAGTTTTATTCATCACATAGCAGAAACAAATATTTAAAGAACCAATTTCCAGAAAAAAAAGCAGGAGACATGATTATAGCTCCTAAAATATAATAAAGTGCCAGGCCTGGTTTAGTATAGCATATACATGAGGGCATCAGTGAAGAATTATTAGTCCTTGTGGAGAGTGTTATTTGATGTATATTAAGTTCAAGATTCTGTCTAAAGACAAATTTTTCGCTTCAATTTAAAATCTCTCTATTATATTTCTAAGCAGATTCGGGAAGAAATTTTACTATGAAATTATTTTTGATGGCAATCTAAGTTTTTGAAGAAAGAAAATATTACACAATATACACTGTGTTCTGTTCAAATAGTAGTAAGTTTAGAAAATTAAAAGAGACATGATATGAGTGAAGACAATGACTCTATTAAGGGAAGATATTAGTTTTATGTTCATAAAATTACTGCTTCTAACCTACTCAATTTCAGACACAATTAAAAGTAATTCGATATTAAACTGAAGTACTTTGGTTTCTTGACAGAATGTTTAGAAAATTATTTTCAAATAGGCTGTTTTTCCTTTCCCTGCAAAAGTAGAGCTTTTCATCATTAATTTGAGAGAAAATGGCTTTCTTACATGTTTTCCCTTTTATTTCCTACAAGAAAAGATAATACCTAGTTCTGAGTACACGATTTAAATACTACTGTAGTCTAGACTTTGAAAACTTATATTCTCTACTTCCACTTTATTTCTGCTGGGTGTATATACAAAGAAGAAACTGTACTAGTGCTTGATTCTGGTTAAGAAAGAAAAAAATCCTGGTTGGCTAACATAGGGGAAGCAAAGCATCACTCATCTGATTGTCTGGGTAGCACAAGAGGTGCCCTATCCCCCTCTGTGTCTGTGTGTGTAGCTCTTCAGTTCCTCAAAGAACACACTTCTTCTTCACAGGGAAAACAACTATTTTCTTCTCTGCAAGAAGAAAGGTGGAGCAGGAGGAAGGTTACACTTCAGAGAAGAAAAGTCTCTTCTCACACTTGAATTAGTTTTGCAAAACGAGTTGAGAACAATACCTAATATTTCACTGTTAAATGAGTTCATTTCTGAATGCAGCTACAGGAGATGGAAGAGAGCAGCATGTTGTTATTCCAAAAGGCAGACAGGACCCACTCTGTGTGGGGCATACTAAACATTATCTTTATTAAATATTGATTTTAAAATCTTTAAGTCACTAAGAACTTGGAGACACTGATTAAATTACTTGCTAATCTAGAACAAACTGGTTCAGTTGTAAACAGAATCAACTGAAATAATCTCTGGAGGTTACTTTATGCTATGAGTAAACAGAAAAACAACCTACTTTTAGGCTCAAACACTGAAAAAAGCTCCAGAACTTGTGAACACACAATATTTGCATAAATTCTCATCTCTCATGAATAGCCAACTGAATTTCTCTCATGAATTTATGGCAGTCTGATTTTATCTCTCTGATTAAGGTAGGCTAATTTTGAGTAAAGACAAATTCTATCACTGAAAATTAAACACAACTGCCACTGCTTTCAATAAAATACCCTAAACCAAGTTCCAGCTTGTTTGTTTGCTCATGGTATGTTCTGGAGCAGACTTTGTGGTATGCTACTCATAACATCTCTGCAGAGGCTTGCAAACTGAGACAGAAGCTAGTACTGTCAGGTATGGTCTTTAAGGACTGCCAGATTTTTTTTTCTATACTTTCAAATAAAAAAAATAGTAATGATTCAGAATTTTAGACACAACTCTCTTTCTAAAATTTTTTATTGTCTGTCTTAAGTACTCCATTATTTTTCTGGTTAACCTGTTAGCTGGTTCAACCTTGTGTTAGCTGCTCTAATCAGTAAGTTCTCTCAGATGTATTCCAAAATGGCTAAAGATGTTTCTTATTTCATTCTTCATCTCTATGAGCCAACAACAATATGTAACAAGAGTTTGTAATCTTTAGTATATATATACAACCAGCATTACAAACAAGGCTAAGTACAGTTAGGATTTTGAATGTTTATTTAGACTTCTTAACAGCAGAAAAATGGTAAGTATCTGTATGTCCAACTTAGAGCAGGCTTAGGTCAGAATTTACATAACCTCTATACAGGGTCAATGAAAAATTGGTATATGTGGCTCTGAATAATTACTGTATTTCTTTTCATTGAAATCTTATTAACCTGCTTGACTGACAATGAAGACTTTAACTTACTGATTATATTTCAGGTACTGTACTTTTCTACATAAGTATCTATGATTTTTTTTTAAACAATAGTGGTAATTAATCTATTCAGTAAAAAATATACAGATGCAAGATCACTTAAAGACAATAAATTATGCTTAGTGATCCTCTAAAACATATAATCTAGTTTGGTGAAAAATCATAAGCTAAATACATGAATCACTTGTGAAATCCATAGCTTATTTTATCTGGAAGATATGATTCATGTCTATTGAAATATCTTTGAAGTCATTGACTTCAAAGTTAAATACGTGCTCACTACTTCAGCTCTAGTGAAGTCAAAGGCATTTGGATCATCCCACATAAAAACTATATATTATTGTTATTTCTTCCCATTACTGGAGATCTCAATGGGAATATAACTACTAATGTATCTCTAACTTACACTGTTGTAAGCGAATTCAAAATTTTATCACCTTCTTCAGTTTTGCAAGTGTTCTCATCAAGGTCGCTTTCTGTCATGTCTATATTCAGTGTGACTATATTCACTGTGCACAGTACTGCTGTGATAATGTGCCATGAGATTCTAGTGCACAGCAAATAATTGGGTTTATGCTTATATTTTTCATGCCCCACAGTTTCTTCAGTTTCTGCCAGATCCTATTTGTAATTTTTTTATTTAATTTTTAATTAAATTATAAAACAGCAAAGCCCTTCCTTCCCCTTCCTTTATATGAACCCTGTATTTGGTGTTCTTCAAGACACTTCATGAACATTAATGACTTTCAAAAGCCTAGTAACATTTTTTTATATTTCTTATCTACCATTTTGTTTCACTTCTGACACTATGGCATCTCTTCTGTTTTGAGCTCATAATTCCTGCAAAGCTCCTAACACTGAAGACTGTAGAGTCTGCATTTTTTTATTCAGCTCTAGTGACTCTGATACACCTGATTACACATGATTAATAGTCTCCTGGTTCTGGCCACATACCATATATTCTAGATTTGCACTTTTTCTACTGTGTCTCTTTCCTTTATCTGTTTTGAATGATCTTCTTTTTATCTTTAATTAAACTTTCCTAGTGAAAACCTGTTCTATATTGAGATGCTTATATTTATGCATTTCTATGTATATATCCAGAAGGCTTCATTAGGGTTTAATTTAAGAGAATATAACCAACCCTCTATGGTCCCTGTGGGTGCCTTAGGTTGAACAAATTGTGCAAACAGAACAGTTAGCTATGATGTGAACAATGCAACCCCTCAGTATTTCTGGAGTGGCAGCTGAAGGCCAGATAAAATTCCTAAGAGTATCATCAATGATGTTGGATGTTCACATTGAGACATTTGCACCCATAACACCATAGTATCATAGAATATCTTGGGTCAGAAGGTACTTTAAGGACTGTCTAGTTCCAACCCCCTTGCCATGGGCAGGTACACCACCCACTAGACCAGGTAGCCCAGGGCCCCATCCAATCTGGCCTTGAACATTACCAGGCATGAGGCACTCACAAATTCTCTGAATAACCTGTTCCAGTGTCTCTCTACCCTCTGAGTAAAGAATTTTTCCTAACTTCTAATCTTAATCTCCCCTCTTTCAGTTTTAAACCACCCCCACCTTGTCCTACAGCCTTCTAACTGGGTAAAGACTCTCTCTCCCTCTTTTTTATAAGCTCTCTTTAAATATTGGAGGGTCACAAAAAGGTCTTCCCAGATCCCTCTGTTCTTGAGACTGAACACCACCAACTCTCTCAACCTGTCTTCATAGGAGAGGTGCTTCAGCCCATGTGCTTCTGTCCCTGTGTCACTAGAGTCTCCCAGAGGGCACTTTAAATGGCAGAAGATATGTACATGGGGACAAACCTCCTCTCATTACATGCAGTGAAACTTGAGCTTATCTTGAAGTAGACAGGCAGATTTTGTCTTTCTATCGAGTTTAAAGGGAGGGATAGACATCAAATATACTAGTTCACATCTGAGTCTGCTCTTAATTTCTTTTCTCAAGTTTACATGCGTTTTAAAATTTTATATTTGTATGTGTGTTTAAGAGACAAGTGTTGCATTGGGGGGCATCATTTAGCAGGTTGATAGGGCTGGGACAGAGGCTGGACTCGATGATCTTTAAGGTCTCTTCCAGCTGTAACTGCTCTATGATTCTATGATTGTCCAGTTAGTAGAAGCAAGTCAAGTGAATCATCAATATTGCATCAGTATTTTCCTGGCTGCATTGATGTCTGGTCATTCTACATGCAGATCACAGAAGTATAAAGCCTTTATAGAGGCTTGTCTAAGCACCTATTTGAGCTCTAAAAGTTCTTATCCCTTTCCACTAAGTCAGCTAGACTCATCTTTCCGTATGATGCTGTTTAGTGGTGACTGGAACGGTCGTAGGGCTTGCTGAGACTGATGTCTGATGTGCTTGTCTGCTGCACCTCTAGAGGTGGATGACTGACTCAGAGCCCCCAAATTTAATTGTGATGATTAAACTGAGATTTTGACATTACTGCAACAAAGCTCTTTTTACTTCTAAAAGCAAAGAACATTATTTATTGAGCCAGAGGAGGCTTGCTTCTGGGCACTGAAAGTAGGCATATGATACTAACTTAGAAACTTCTTACTCCATGAAGCAGAAAGGAAGATACAGTTCTTGCTTGCCCTAGGCTGTGATTACATATAATGCTGTAAACAAGGACATCATGGCTTGGTGCTGAGCTTCTGAACTGCTGAATTAGATTGCAGTTGCATATATTTGAGATCCTCAAAGTATTAAAAAATTGGCTAATTTATGTGACATCTGAAGCAGTACAAGCTGCTGTCCGTGTTGTTGCTAGACCAATTTAGCCCATAATATTGGTCACTACATAAGCTCAGGAGAAATACCCTCTCTAAAACACTGTTTCCTTACCCGCTGTATTACCTACTGGTGGCAGAGCAATAAGCTCTTAATTGTTTGCAGTACAAATAATGGATGAAATTCTCAGCTGGTACAAAATCAGTTGTAACTCCCTTGACTTCAACAGGACAATGTTGATTCTTATAATGTTGTCAGTTCTTAAAATTTTATCAGTGATCTTGCCATTTGTGATGTTTTCCTTAAAATCTTGGCTGCAGGAGATGTGTTTAGGTGAGAATCTCAACTGTTTTTATTTAAAGCTGCATCTCAATTTTGCAGAGCAGCAGAGCTTGAAAACCTGACTTGACTAAATTGTTAAGGCTTCAAATACACAAGATGAATAGACCACATTACATACATTGTACATTTCTGTAAATTCTGTAAAATATTTAGGTCACTTTCATAATTTGGTTTCATTGGGAAGTCAAAAAGAGTATCAGGAAGAAGGTCTAGTTTGTTAATATTAGACATTTGGATTTGGTAAGAGAGAATTTTTGGCTCAACACTGGCCTTGTATTTCTGGTTTTTTTTGATGTATGTTTGGTGTCTTAAACTCTGGGGAACTGTGGATTTACTAAGACTAGCAACGCTTCTACCACTCTTAATGCTTTTCTTGTTGCTTGTGGAACAAATACATTTGTTGTTACTACTACTGCCACTGTGAAGGAGAAGGGGGGCTTTTTACCTGTTTTAATAGGGACCATGCAGCTAAATAGGAGAGCTAGTGTGTCTTACTCAAAACTATCACAGATCTGGAGATGGAAGATTCAATACCTTCCCTTTAGCTCCCATACTGTATCTTGAGGATGGAGCTTTAGGGACACATGTATAATACATTCTTTGAGGGTGGCATCTTTGAGGGGATGCATTTGAATGCATCATCTGAGAACATCTACTCTTTGTGAAGAGAGATGTATTGAATAAAAAATGGAATGAAGACAATGACTTGTCTATTGTCATGATATCCACATTTTTCATTTTATTACCCTTGGCAGAGCTCTCTCTGACTCACCTGAGAGGACAGGTGTCCCTTCTGTGTCTTCTTTAATAAGAATGAGTGAGAGAGGGAGCTTGTTTTTACTGTAGTTTTATCAAGGGAGAAAGCAATTGCTGGCTGCTACACTTGATCTGAAAAGTGTGTTTAAAAAGGAAAAATAACAAACTCATAAAAAATGTTGTTTTCTTAAGTGAAGAGGTAAGGGACTGGAACATGGCAGTTATATTAAATCAGGTTGCATTTTAAAGTGCTTTGTGCTCTCACAGGAGAGACAGGGTTTTATACGTAGTTCTTTAAATGGGCATTCTGAAACAAGACTTTTAAAAACTGTCATGCTTAATGATACCTACAACAGAATGCCAAGAAGAAGAAGATAAAAGATCAATTCTGTTATTCCCACTTTGGTTCTCAGGAAGAGGTCTACAAAGTATTCTTCAATCTTTTAGAAATCTGTGAAAACTAACACTAGCTGAAAGGTTTTCCACATTTAACAATATGAAATAGCTTTTCAGTTAAACCAAAACGGTCCCAAAAAAATACTTACTTTCATAAAGAATATCTGATTGAGTTTTCACAAAAGTATGTAAAGCTGTAAATGAAAAGAATGCATAATAATAATAATTAAAAAGAATAAAAAAAGAAAAACCCCAAATGACTGTGCAAGCAAAAGAAAATTTTCTGGTCAACATGTTCTAGAAATTTCTAGAAATTCTATATAGAAATTCTATAAAATCAGAACTAGATACTGCTATTTTATAATTGAGTTATTCCAGAATAATGTCAAAACTCAATTAGAGCAATGGTGAGAAAATTCCAAATATTGATGAGGCCAGTCAAAATCTCATAAAAAGAGAAATAGAAATATTTCTGCTGAATTCTGCTGCTTCTTGGTAAACTGCATTAGCCAAAGGCCTTTTTAAGACTGGAGTAGCAGAATATTAGCTTCAAGACCATTCTTACCTCAGAGGTCATCACTATAAATAGATAATTAATTTGATTAAAAAATGTAGAAGTTGTTTTATTTAGTCTTCATTCTGAAGACAATGACCATGAACCCTGATCTGGTATCTTACTCTTGTTGATCTTATCAGGAATTAGGGATTTAAATAACTTTGGGGTTCTGAATCTAAGACTTTAGGTGCCAGCAGCTGTGACAGAGTCAGGAATTATATTCTTGGAATCACAGAACAGCCTAGGTTGAAAGGGACCTTGAAAGATCCAATCTTCCACAGGAAAGGGAGCCCATATGAGATTATCTAGCACTCTGTCCAATCACATCTTGAAAAACTCCAGTGATGTGGACTCCATCACAGCCCTGGGGGGCTTGTTCCAGTCAATCATTGTTCTCACTGTAAAAAATGTCTTTCTTAAACCAAGGTGAAAACATTTCTGGTGCAACTTATATCTGTTGCCCATTGTGTTCTCCGTGAGGCTCCTTGTGAAGAGAGTCTCCGTCATTCTTATAGATGTCGATTAAGTCCTGGAATTTTGTTTGAGGTGCTCCCAAGCTTTCAGTTCTCCAGAGACAAGAGATGTAACTCCTTAATAAAAATATATCAGAGCTATTCTTGTCTGGACAAACAGCAAGCTCTTGGTGAAGGGAAAATTAATAGTAAAAGGTATGTCCAAGATGGTGAAAAAATATGCCTTCACAAATACATAGAATTTTGTACCAATACTGCACTGGACAAAGATTGATATAAAGATCCTATAGCGTAAAAAGAAACTACATATGCCATACATGGAATAATTTCAAATAATGATAAAGCTAATAAGAACCAAAAACCCATCACATATATAAAATTTACAACAACAGAAAGATTACATTTAGTCATTGCATTGTTAAATGCTAATATTGCAGTCAATTCTAGCCAGATTGTAAGAGAAAGGTTAAGATTAGCAGAAGTATATTGTTTTGATTTATTGGCTCGCTGAGTTTATTCATTATTTGTGAATGATTATTTTTCTGCTGCTACATAGGTTTAATTAATTGTTTTGGTGCTAAGAAAGTTTTTACATGAAGATTTTTATCATTCTGTGTTACAAAAAAATAATTAGCAAATAAAATATTACCAAAAGGGGTTATTTCAGGGTTAACCTTCATGAAGGCAACAGCTTTGTCTTTTTGTTTTTATTCTGTTTCTGGTATGGCAGCATGTCTCTTGTCAGTGAAAGCTTTACTTTTGTCATTCTATTGTGTATCTTAACTAGCTGATGAGGATTTTAGGGTGTCATCAGGGATCTTCTTCTGCAACAAAAACAATCTTCCATTTCAAAGAGTAAATCTCAGTTAGCTGTTAATTGTGTCAGGACTACAATGCTGTATTGAAAATTTCTGTCTGAAGATACATGCAGAGTATGTACTGAAATATACGTACTATGTACTATAATATACTATAATAATATTTTATTCTTTTCTAGTAGTAAGTACCAGCTATAAAGAAGAGAGCTTGAAAGCTACAAAAGAAGGAAGACGTGTCTCACCCTAAACACTTATACACAAATAGGGAATCATTGAGATTTCCTGAGGACCGGAAGAAAACAAATGCCATTCCTTTCTTCCAAGAGGGCAAGAGGTACTCAGGGAAATGCAGGCTGGTCATCCTCAGCCTCAATTCCTGGAAAAATGATGGAGTAAGTCATCCTGAAACCATTTCGAAAAACATGGAAGTTAACAAGGTCATTAGTAGCAGTCAGCATGAGTTTGTGAAGAGGAAATCATGGTGGATAAACTTGGTAGCCTTCTAGGAGGAGATTACTTTTTCAGTGGGTGACAGAAGAGCAGTGGACACACTCTGATGGCACATTATAGGCCTTAATGTCCCTTACCAGCTCCACCTGAAGCCTGCACTCACACCTTCTTCTCTACCTTAGCCTGGGGCCTTAGAATCATAGAACCATAGAATCATAGAACAGTTACAGCTGGAAGAGACCTTGAAGATCATCGAGTCCAGCCTTTTTCCTAGCCCTATCACCCCACTAAATGATGCTCCCCAACACAACATCCAGCCGTCTCTTAAACACCTCCAGGGATGGTGACTCAACCCCCTCCCTGGGCAGCCTGTTCCAATGGCTGACAACCCTTTCAGTAAAGAAATTCCTCCTAATGTCCAGCCTGAACCTTCCCTGGCGCCTTCAGTTCACTGAGAGGGTGGTGTGGTCTAAACAGTAGTGGAGTCTGACAGCACATCATAATTTTATTGAGGCAGTAAGAAAGATGAGCAACAACCTGCCTGTATGCTGCTGGAGGCACACAGTGTCTGAGTTATCTGGCAGCAACAGCCAGTCATTCAAATGCCTTTTTAATGTGGGTAGAAGTTAAACC
Source organism: Bucco capensis (assembly GCA_013396975.1). Taxonomy (NCBI): domain Eukaryota; kingdom Metazoa; phylum Chordata; class Aves; order Piciformes; family Bucconidae; genus Bucco; species Bucco capensis. The sequence goes on from VWZO01015166.1 coordinate 101,926, forward strand.
ACCCCTTGGCTCCATCAGTGGAATCATGATTTGAGAGAACTACAGCTTACACTAAATATGAACAGCACCTTGCCTATGATGCTAGTCTAGGCCAAGGGTCAGGGTGCCAGAGGGCATGATGTTTGCAGCCTGTTTACTCTGACAATGTTGGTGGAGGGGCAGGGTGTCAGGAAGTCATGCATCAGGTGGTCGGGCACTGGAATGGGTTGCCCAGAAATGATGTAGAGTTTCCATCTGTGAGATGTTCAAAATCTGACTGGATACAGTCTTGTGCAACCTGCTCTAAATGACTCTGCTCTGACCAGAGGGGTTTGACTAAATTATCTCCAGAGACCCTTGTCAACCTCAGCTGATTCTGTATTATACTAAGTATCTCAGAATAAATTAGAAGATATGAGCCATGACTGAGTTTGAAAATAGAAAGAAGAAAAATGTAAGGGAGAAATGTAGCAAAAGATGAACAATGTTCTCCATTCCCCAGGGTTATTTAAGGTAGCTAAAGCCCTGTCTCCAGTGATATTCAAGTACTCTGATTAAAATTAGAGGTAGTTAGATGTCTTTACACTATTGACACTCTGACCAAAGTAATCAGTGCAAGATTAGTTGAAAAACGTTTCTCCTCGTGTTAATACTAAACCTCCTGTGGTCCAACTTGCTCCCATTTCCTCTTGTTCTAACACTGGATGACATTGAGAAGAGCCTGGCTCCCTCCTCCCAACACTTGCCCTTAACATATTTATAAACAGGGCAGAGTAGAGGGGGAGAATAACCACAGGAGGTTTAGTATTAACACGAGGACAAACTTTTTTATAGTAAGGGTGACGGAGCACTGGCACAGGCTGCCCAGGAGGGCTGTGGAGTCTCCTTCTCTGGAGACNGGCTATGAGGATACCATGGGAGACAGTATCAAAAGCTTTGCTAAAGTCAAGAAAAAACACATCTACTGCCTTCTCCTCATCTGTCCATCTAGTTATGCCATCATAAAAGGCTACTAGATATATATAATTCACTGATGTAAATCAGTAGATAGCACAGTGAAAGTGCAGTACATCACCTCATGACAGGGTTAGACTATGCACTGAATAGCAGTACTGCAACATTTTTGAAAAGTTAATTTACCCAGGCATGGCATGCTACAAAATAACAGAATGATATTAAATATAAAAGAGTAATTTTGTGTGGATTCAAGGCTAGAAAACAGCCTCATGATACCATTCTACATGTCTCAGCTGATAAAATATCAAGGCTTTTCCATTCACCTTTCCTCAACTCCTGGTTTCCCCTCATTTAAAGGGCCAGTATTTTATGCTTCTACATTTTTCCTTGATATTAAATATAATTTCTTATTATTAACGCCCTCTGTTTTTATCAGCTTGCTCTTTATCTATTATAAAATACAGTTCTATTTCATACAATAAGATGGTGATCTGCTGTAACCTCCAATCTTGTAGGTTACAGCACTAACTCTGTAACGGAAGAGCTGTAATTCACACATGAATACAAATTCTTTTACAATATTTCTCTTACTTCAAACAGTGCCATTGCATTTTCTAATTTCTGTCTTTCTAAACGTGATTTCTTAGAGTTTCATTGTCAGACCACAGAAGGCGCTTCACTACCTTTTAAGGAGGCAAGTTTCCCTTCCATTTAATCCTTCTGGTCTTCACAGTCCTCTCATCACCCACAGCTTAGATGTGGAAGATTGCCTTGCCAACCCATGACAGTTGCCTTTATGGCAAAACGTGTCAACAGGCCCCTATGGCCATCTGAGCATGGATTCCTTGGTAGAAATATGGAGGAACATGTCTATTGCTGATTTTTTCAGACACTATACAAACACTGTGGCATTTTGTTGCAGATGGAAAAGAAGATGCAGTCCTAGTAAGGAAAATACTGCAAGCCATGGGAAGGTTTCTGTTACTTCTGAATTACAAATGTTCCACAAGAACTGCATGATCAAAAAACACTGTGACTGAAAGAAGAATAAGAAGACATCTCATCTATTCTACAGCCCAAATACAAGATTAAGTGTCCTTTCCTGCTCCTCACAGATATGCTCTTTAAAACATATCCTGCCTAAACTTGGGGACAGGACTGATAGATTTTCTTTCCTTACAGTTGAAGCTGAATCTCTATTGAACCAACTTAAAACCATTACCCTTGCTGTAACCACAGGGGATATGAACAGTCTAGTCCTTTACTCTCTACAGCTACTTTTTACATTATTATGTCTGCTCTCAGTCTTCTCTTCTATAAACTAAACTACCCCAATTGTTTCAAACTCTCCTCATCAGTCTTACTTTCTAGACCACTGATAATTCCCGATTGGTCTCCTTTAGCTTCTTTTGAAACTGGTCCACAATTTTCCTGAAACGCAGTGCAGAAAATGAAACACAGTGTGCTTGCTGAGACTGAGCACAGTATGCAGCACTGAGGAAAATGAAAGAACTATTTCATATGGTACAAATGATATTGCTCTTTACACACCTTAGTAAGTTGTGCGTCATTTTTCTCCCAACTTATTTTTTAGACCATTCTTTCAACTTCTCAAGAAAATTGTGATCTGCTTCTCCAGTACATAAAGGAAGAAAATGCATTACTGAGTCTGTAGCTGTTCCTTAGTAAAAGGTCTTGGCCTCACAGTGCATCACAAGATGTACATAGTGTTGTTAGATGGTGTCCATACATATAAGTATGCTCTCCACCCTAGTCACTACTGAAAACACCGAGCAGCAGCAGATCCAGAAAAGGCTCCATCAGATTTTTGATCAATAAATCCTTCCCAATTAATAGAACTGCTTACAGTGGTTGTACAGTTGTACACACACAGCTTACTATACATGTATGTAACGCGCTGATGTATTGGCTATAGTCCACTGCCCAAACCTATTTTGGTCACTGCTCAAACCTATTTTATGAGCAGTATGTGATTGGATGTGTGTTCCAGTGCAGCCTACACGGCACTGGAACTACTTTCATTTGTCATTTAAGTATTTCAGGGAAAATTTAACTGGCCCAATCTGACTGAAAGTGTTTAATTCCCAGTTCTCTAATCTAGTTTAGATCTGACAAAAAGTAGCCTAGATCTTTTTTTTTTTTTTGACTGCAAAAGAGCTCAGGTGTTCTCACTGATTTTGCTTTGCATTGGTATACACATAACAGAAAGCTTCCACCAACTACTTTTTTTAATATGACAAACATGAAGCAAATATGATCTTGGTTTACTTGCCTTTTGAACAGATTCAGGTTTGTTCTGGCTGAGCTCTGACACAGTGCCAGAGTCATGAGGATATATTTGCAGAGTTTTGAGGCCAAACTGATAAACTACGTCCAAAGTATCAGTCTGGACTGGGCACCCCTCTAGCTCTTCTGACAGTTTTTAATTGGTTCACTGAAATTGAATTTGTTTTGAAAACAAATTCAATTTTGCCTCTACTATAAACCTCTGTCCCCCAAAACACCTCACAAGCATGAAACAACCCTCTGCTGCCTGTTGCAGGGAAAAACTGCTCAGTTAATATAGTTAAAGTCAGAATAGGATTGAAGAAGTTTATTGATTTATTAACAGCATGTAATTAACTTGCAAGCAGCAAACTATGTATTCAGGATCTGGACCAGCAACACAATTGACCAACCACATACTAGACACAGAATGTTAATGGACACCTACAAATTTCCAAACAACCTTCTAAAACAAATCCTGAGAAATTCTAATCACATCTATATGCATGCAAACACATTCACATTCATATGGCTACACACAGCCTCCTCAGCATGCACCTCACAAGCTGTGTGGGTTACTAGCACCCTTCTCTGTATGAAGTGTAGTCCCTATGTGCACCCATTTTCATGGCAGATGCAGATGCTCCAGCACTACTTGAGTTTGTGCTGCTTCTTGCAACTCACAATGCACATGATGGGGAGAAACTCTCATGAAGTTGAATGTGTGCACCCAGGGACCCCTGTTGACTGTTCTTTAAGCTCACATGCTTGTAGCCTGGAGGTCACCACTTGCTAGCACCTAGGCAATTTTGTCAAGGAGGGTTTTGTGGACGCTCCTGTGGCGATTTGTTGGGGTGATGCTCGTGCTGGAAGAACATCAGCACCTGTGCTCAAAGTGCCTGTGTGGGAAGGGCTGCACTGACATCAGATCTAAATTTAACTGATTCTCCCTGGAAGTTCCACCTCTGTCCTGTGATAATCTGTTCTTTATGCTTCTTGACAGATTACTCACTGACTATGTTTATTCCAGTTACTGATGTTCAATAGAATACTAGACTGATCTTTTTTTGATTCCTTTGGTGATGTGTTGGAAAGGTGGTTAGTTCTTTGTGGGTTTTAGATGCATGTTTTCAGTGGGAAGAGGGAGAAGAAATTGAGTAGTGGTTTCCTTTAAAATCCTTGGAAATGGTTTGTGATCTATTCTTGTCATTGAAAGAAGTGGTTTTAACTAACTCTTCTAATTTCTTCTAACTCCCCTAAGTTGCATTTTTTACACAAGAATGCCATATTGACTCATAATTTTGTGTTGGATTGTCCTGTGGCAAGTCACAATATTATCTCTGTTTTTAATTTATTTTTCTTTTGATTGTGGAGGATTTCGAGAAGCCTGGAATATTTTCTGGGGTTATTTTTCTGGTGAAAACATATGTGAATAGTCATTAAGGAAAGGAGGTTGCTTAAATGTGGAAAAAAGTAATTAAAGGCACTTCCATCTTCACTAGAGCCCTCTTATCCCACAACAGCACACCTGCTTTTGTGATATTATTTCTACATTTATTGTTTTCTGGGTCTTCTAGTTTCAGCAATATAATTTCTGCAGGTGTATTATCTGTGGATTCTGAACTTTTTACTTTTTTTTCTGCTTATTTATTTTGTTTTCATTTATTTTCCCTTAGAGTTCAGACAAATTTACTGGCAACTTGCTGGACATCATTGCAGTTTTTTCCTTTCAAGTCTACTTCATATCAGCATCCTCCTCCCCAGCAGCACTTGGGTTAGATTTTTGTCTACCAGGCATCCAAGAGATACTTGTTGGTTGTTTTATTTTTTAATTATTCTTTTAGTAATGTTATTATTTACATGAACAACAACCCAAGGAATGAGCCTTGTTTTAAGGTATTGCTTCACTTCATCTGCTTTACAACTGTCACCTTGTAATCACCTCACTGTATAATTAACAAGAACAGTACAGGATCACATGGTGAGTCATAACTCTAGAATTTACTGTTAGTGAAAAACAAACAAACATTCTGTAAAAGAAGGAAAGCTATTTTGAGACATATTGAGCAGTTGGTTTTTGCCAAGAAAGAGAAATCTCATAGATATAAGCAGACTGGAAGAAGTTAGATGTTTGAAACTGCTCTAAAAGTGTATATTAGAAAGGCTAGTACCCTGCTGACCATGTGTGACTGGAAGTAATCTTCTGAGATTAGAGAAGTGAAGGGGTCTAAACCAATAAAGTGCTCAATGATTTCAATCCCCACTTACGTCATTAGAGTCAAGGAGTTCAGTTAAACTCAGTATTTCACAAGTTCAGAACCAGACTCATGGAGAAAAATGCTATCGTACATAAGGTTGCACATTATTGCACTCTATGAGAAAAACTAAGATCTTGGATATCTAGGCTTGGTCGTAAAGGAATATGTTGGTGGGGATCTCCAAGAAAAGCATAATTGCACAGGCAAGTCATCATTATAATATTAGCACTTACATAGATTATCACAGAAACTATTGGGAAAGAAAATTCAAACAAATCACATAATTCCTGGGGGTTTGAGAATATCCCAATAAAAAGGCCTGCACAAATGCACAGTAAGGATTAACCTCAAATATAAACATTTCATAGTCTAAGTAAGTGCACTGGTTTTGGTTGGAATAGAGTTAATTTTCTTCACAGCTGCTACTATTGTACTATGTTTTGGATTTCTGATGATGTATGTGTGTATGTATGGCTAGGCTTTGCGAACGAAGATCCAGGGAGGGCTCCATCCACGCTCCTCATCAGCGCCTTTTCCAAGCGTGCTGATAAAAAGAGGATAGTGGATAGCACCCTCGAGCCTGCGCTATGGATTTTTTTTAGGTGAGACACAGCATGCGCAGAGCTGGACCCACCCTTGAGTCCTAAGGTTCATCTGCCAGGGCCTAGCAAGCTTGGACGCTGGCAGCGGAGTCCTTAGGATGGAGGTTTAACCTCTTAGATGGAAGGCCTTACAGGGCTAAANGAACATCTGCCTGTCTGTGGCAAGTAGTGAATAAATCCCTTATTTTGTTTGTGTGTGCAAGTTTTGCTTTACTTATTGAACTGTTTCTATCTCAACCCATGAGTTTTCTCATTTTTTGCCCTTCCATTTCTCTCCCCCATCCCACTGGAGTGGTGTGAGCAAGCAGCTGTGCGCAACTAAGCTGCCTACTGGGGTTAAACCACAGCAATAAGGCAAACAAACTAAAGTTTAATTTACTGCTTTTTAGAGATACAGAAGTGAGACCCATAAAGAGTAAATGTTAAAATTTAAGGACCTAGGTACTTTGTCATGAAAAAAAAAATGAACAGTGTTGGATTTCATCTTGTCATGTAAGAAAGGAGAAAGGCACAGAATTTAAACTTTGAAGAAAGCTTAAGATATTAAAAAAAATGGGTTTGTATATTTTGGTATATATTTCATTTTATTGCTATTATTTTCATTGAATTAGTTTTAGTTTCCTTATCTATTCCATAAGTCCTCTCCCTTATTCCCTTTCTCCTCCCCTTTGAGAAGGGAGAGGGGTTTACAGAGAGTTTCTGTCTCTCATTTAGTAAACAGCCCAGCCCTGACCCTTGACAAACTTACAGAACATTCTTAAAGGAAACCTAAAATATCAGCAACTGGACTCACATTTTCTTCATTCTGTTGCCAGGTTTTTCCCACCAGGAAATCTTTTCCATTTCACTTATTTAATTATTGTTGACCCTAGGCATAGTTAGACTAAATATGAATGAATTCAATATGCTCAAGCTCCAGTCCCAAATTTAACTATTACTCTATTAATCATTCTATCAATTGATTTTATTTTTTGCAAAAATAATTTGAAAATAATTTGTCTACGAATAAAACCCCTGAAAGACAAAAGAAGCAGAAGAAGAGAGAACATATAGCCCAGACAAGATTAACATGTACTATTTTCCTTTGGGAGCAAGAATAAAATAATTGTGAAATAGTGTTTATAATTACCACATTGGATAAAGGTCAAATAAAAGCCAAGCTTTATTATAATAGCTTCATTTTGGAAATTAAAGGGAAATCAATACAATTCATTAATAGTGATTTAGGGCTGTGGATCTCTCTGAGGTACTTATAGGGCCCCCATTAACTCAGTATCTGAGCACTTGCTAATCTTTAATGTATTTATCCTCCCAACACTGCTGCAAGCTGGGTTTATAATCCTTATTTCATTTTGCAGTAGAGCATATCCCAAAAAGTGTGGGGAATTGTAAATGAAGGACAGAAATTCAATCATCTCTTGTCCTAGGACACTCCGTCATTAGTAAATCATTCAATCATATAATGATAGAATAAAACAGCTTGGAAGGGGCCTCAAGAGGTCTCTAGTCCAGTGTCGTGTTCAAAGTAGGGTCATTTGTAGGGTCAGGCTGGGTTACTCAGGGATTTATGCAGTTGGATCTTGAAAGTCTTCAACAGTAGACACTGCATGACAACTCTGGGCATCTTGTAACAAAGTTTGGTTCTCCTAAAGCAGCAAAATTATACCAGTACTAGATTCAGTGGTTTTTTTTTCGGGACTGAGGGCATTGTATATGGCATTACATATTATGTACAATACTTGTAAGTTTTATGTTTTTCTCTCAGGGATTATGGCTAAAACTTACCTGTGTATCCACATGGAGCCGCAGTAAGAGAGACTGATATTGGCTTTTAACTGTGAAGTTAGAATTACTCATGAAAAGCTCAGGTTCCCAGCTTGAGAGGTAAAAAAAATGACATTTAGTAGCATTGTGGCTAGAGTACCTCTGATCCTAGGAAGAAGTTTAGAAGTAAATCTCATAGACACTTGGGGATCTACATCTGTTCTGTGCCATTTCACTCTTTATCTTAAGTAGAGTTGCCTGACTTCTCCAGATCCCTTCTGCAGGCACTTTTATTACTGCAGCCCTGGCCTCATTGCTCAGGGAAAAAAGCTACATGGGGTAACTGCAGTTGCTGAGATTTAGGCATCAGAACACTAATCAGAGCAATGCTCAAGTGCCCTGAGTTTTGTGACAAAATTATTTGTCTATGGGAATAAACAGTGCCCACCAAAGCTAGTTGGAAGAGGATGCTATACTGGGCTGAAGCTCACATTTCCCTGTGGTTCCTGATTGGAAGTTTGACTGTGAGCAAAGACAGCTTTTGCCACATCATGAAGACAAAGAACCTTAGACGGGTATGCATGTGATAATGGGAAAATATTTAGACACTGCTTCTCTTTGCATCCCTAAGTAATGCGTATAACTAAGAGGAAGGTGGTGATGATTTATGATAATAGCTTATCTTGATGTGCTTGCAATTTTCAGAACAATTGTGTTACAAAGCAAAATGGAATAAAACATTAGAATTTGGAAGAATATGTATATTTCAAAACACATTCCTAAACATATACCCTAACATTTTGGGATAAGGGAATGTTTTAGATTTCTTACAGTTTATTTTGTTTTTAGCTACTAAAACATAGAAGAATTTGTGTTTCAAGACCCAGTCTTGCAATTTGTGGAGAACTAAGCAAAGCTCTGATAAGATGTCAAACTGTGATTGGTATCTAGAATGAAAAATGTCCAAAGATACACTTGAAACTGAACCTTGACAAATGCAATTGGAATTTGCTAAGGCAAGGAAATCACACAGATCAAATTAAATCTTAGATCTGATGAAGGAAGGCACAAAGAGTTCCAAGGTGGAGTCCATAGAAAACAACAAACAGAGCAGCATCTACTTTGGCAAATAAGGCTTTAGTAAAGGGGTAGGAATTGGCTTTTTTTTTGTAGCATTTGCAAGGAGAGGCAAGCAAATGTAGAATATACTCAGTGTGAACAAAGAAGATGACAACACTACCTTTGCCTTTGAGGAATTCTTTATAAAAGAATGAGGTATACTAAAGTGAAGTAGTAGTCAAAAAACCAAACAGAGAATTTATTAACTTTAAGGTACACAGGTTCATAAGCCAATATGTCAGTGAAATTGTAATAGCAGACCATGAATAAATAAATAAAATAATAATATGTTTTGTTTTTTTAAAAAAAAAACCCTCTTGAAACACAACAAACATCAATAATAAAACACAGGATTTAAAGTGATGAGCATCTCACCAAGAAGGCAAATAATAGCTTTAGGTAAATAATAAACTTAAGAAAAATGCAGCACAATTCAGAATTGCACCCAGAGCAAAATTACCCAGTATACAAGGAAGAATATATCATTTCTTTGAGTTTTCAAAAAGCACACCTGTTGGAGGGATAAAAGATTAAAGGGAAGAATTTTATGAAATCATGTAATATAAAGAAGACTTCAGAAGCCTATGTTCAGAAACTTATATTTTATGACCATTTACGTTTACTTCAGAAGTGTATTTATATTTCAGAAGCACATAGCTTTAGTTTGTGAGGAAGAAGTGTTGGACATCTAGTTTGGATTTAAGATACAATCCCAGAACCTGGAACTGAGTAGATGATAGATAGATATCAGACTTTGGGTAGAAATTAGAGGAGGGGACAGGCCTAACTGCCCCAGATTTCACATACAACATGCTAAGAATCAGTCACAGTTGCTGCTTGGTATAGAGCTATTATCTCTGTCATCTATGAGGCCACCATATTTATGACCCAACTCACTCACCCAGCAATTCTTAGAAACTCTTAAATATTAAGAGCTCAGTTCCTAAGCCATAGCCTTGGAGCTGAAAAAAAGACCAGATTGCCCTCAGAGAAAGCTTTTCTTGCTAGAACAAAAAGACATAAAGGAGAGAGAAATATATATATAGTTCCTGGAAAAGGAATAAAAACAGATAAGATCTAATAGCTCTTTATCAATACCTAAATTTTAAAATAGAATAATCCCTGATGTAGGAAGCAAAGATGGATGATCCCAAATATTTTTCTCATCTCATACTTGCACATATTTGATACAACTTTGGCCAGACTGTTTATCAGAAGGTCATATAGATTTTTTTTCTGCAGCCAATATGTTGCACAGAAATGCAATATTTTTTTTGGTGATCTAGGGGATGGTAAGACCAAGACAGATGATGTTTTGCAGGGTAGAGGATGAAAAGTAATAGAAGATAATGACTGGAGGTTCCTGTCAGTTCTGACAGGGTAAGACTTGTGCAACTAACACAAAATAGTGACAAATATAGCATGTGAAACACAGCTTGGAGAGATGTTGAAACAGCAAGGTGCACATAGAGATCACAGGTAAAGTTCAGATAATCATCAATCTCATCCCAGTAGCTAATGGAAGGATGCAAAGACTCCCAATAAGCACAAAAAACCACCACAAAATAAAATGCTTAGTTTATAGCAGGACTCTACAAAAATTGTCCAGGTGACACAGGATTCACTGCTAAGTGTCGGATCTGGGAAGCCAGAAGAGTTGATTAATAAATCTGCAGTCACAAAAAAACATGAATTCTCTGTTATCCAGAAACTCCACTGAGAAGAGTACTGACATCACCTTTTCACATCAATACAGCCAAAATTGGAAATAAGTAACTTCTGTATCTATACTGAATCAGGATGACACAATTCTCAAGTAGCAATGAAATATTTAGCCTCAGTTTCTAGACAGAAAATTATTTATCTATGATAAAGTAGAGTCAGATGGAACTGGCCATAAAATACTATTGATTTGGGGAAAAGGATAGGGTCAATAGCCTTTGTTTATGACTATAATCAATTCCTCATTTGATTGATCTATCATATTTATCATAAGGTATATAAATATATGTGTGTCTAGTAGATATAAGGGATGTGCTTCTTACTTTTGAAGGTAAAATGACCCCAGGTTGTGCCAGAGATTTCGATTGGATATTAGGAAAACTTCTTCACTGAAAATCTTGTCAAGCACTGGAACAGGCTGCCCAGGGAAGTGGTTGAGTCACCATCTCTGGAGGTGTTTAAAGACACATAGATGTGGTGCTTAGGGACATGGTTTAGTGGTGGACTTAGCAGTTAGGCTCTATAATCTTAAAGGTCCTTTCCAATATAAATAATTTTATAATTCTCATGGATTCATAGAAAAATATATTAGAATAAGTCTCTGAAGGTGTCCTAGTTCAATGTTCTGAGCAAAGACAGTTAATATCAAAATAAGTTTAAACCTAGCAGTGCTCTAGAAATGTGTAAGAATAGATTTCAGAGGAGTCTTTCCAGCTTAACGTGCCAGTGGTTACCTGCCCTTATTATGAATTTCATTTTCCTTATGGCTAATTAAATTTTCCTTTATTATATCTTGTTCTCATTGCTTCTTGTTCATCTACTATGCACCTTTGAGAAGAGCTTGGTGCTATCTCCTCTACAGTCTGTAATTAGGTACTAGAAGACAGTGACTAAATTGCCTGCTAGACTTCTGTCCTTCAGCCTAAATGTATTGAGCTTCCTCAGCCTCTAGATGATGTACTACAACCTCCTAAATACAGACACACACACATCCCTTTTCCTGTGAATTCTCAAGCTACAAACTAAATTCATACCTGACTGAAACTTGGTAGTTACTGACACACACTCACTGCTACATTTGACTGAAGAGTTTATGAGCAGCATACAATACATGTGTATAAAAATGTATTAAATTAGATAAAATAAAAAATTGCATCCAGTCCAATCTGGCATTACTGCAGAGGATAATATCAAAAATAAGCTTTAACCTTTACTGACTATTAAGAGGGAGAACGATATATTTTTTTAGTTGCATTGATACGACATTGCTCAGATTTTACAAGGAAAATGTATTTGAAGGATATACCAACATCTTTATAAACAGAAAGCCTTAAAAAGATGTCATTTATTAACAGTAGTATCAATAATGTTGGAGCTGTTATCACTGTTAGCAACATTCTTAACTCTATTAAGGCTCAAGAGAGCTGAAAAAAGACTCAAAAGGACTGGTCTGCAAAGAGAAATTAGACTTTTTCATGTTGTTTGGAAAAAATATTTGTACGTGTCCTTGATCTTTATTCTCACTTTATTGAGAAAATCTAAGTAGAAACATGATTTCCGAAGTAGTGATCACCATGTCACATCTATAGTAGGCTAACAATAATAAAACCTGACAGTGGCCCATAGAATGACAAGACAACCATCTCTACCTTGTGTGATCTAGTGAGCTTATGGAGTATGGCATCAAAATAATAAACTACATCCTGAAAAAGAGGCTGCAAAATCTGTATTTGAACAATGATACATAAGTTGCCACTGTGGATGTTTTCGTCGTGGCTAGGCTTCGCGAACGAAGATCCAGGGAGGGCTCCATCCACACTCCTCATCAGCACCTTTTCTAAGTGCGCTGATAAAAAGAGGCTAGCGGATAGCCCCCTCGAGCCTGCACTATGGATTTTTTTTTTTTAGGTGAGACACAGCATGCGCAGAGCTGGACCCACCCTTTAGTCCTAAGGTTCATCTGCCAGGGCCTAGCAAGCTTGGACGCTGGCAGCGAGGTCCTTAGGACAGAGGTTTAACCTCTTAGATGGAAGGCCTTCCAGGGCTAAACGAGCTCCATCTGCCCGGGTTTGGAATCAGAGTTGTCCTTCCCCTAGGCTGACTGCCAGAAGGCTAATGAGCTCATCCTACCCATACAAGGATTATAGGAACATGGGTATCACTCCCCACACTTTCCCGTGGGCAATGAGTTTAATGCTCCCTCTGCTGTCGGCACAGTTATCGCACCAGGGGCCACAGCAGACCCCAAGTGATTTTCAGACTGTGCCTGTGTGGATGTTTTGCTCATTAGAAAATTGACAGCAAGAACACTAACAGTCCTAAAAACTGACCTAAAATCTAGTAGACTTAGACACAACACAGAAAAGACAACAAAAAGTGGCATAATTTGAGGTTACTGAGCTGCTGCCTGATTTTCAGAGTTGCTACCACTTCTTCAGGATGTTAGCTTGTTGACAAAGGGAAACCACAGTATCACAGAATATAGCTCTGATGTGATGCTCTTAGTCTAGAGAGAGACACACTGTGATTGGATAGATATCATTTCCTCAGAGCCATGGAAAAGGCATCAAAAGCTGTAAGCCCCCTTTCATGAAAAGCTCTCTGGCAGCAGCGCGATAGCCAGGATAACTCAGTCCCAGGACCTTGATCCAAGAAGAATTAAATAACCCAGTGCTTCTTGAAAGTACCATTGCCCACACATGAGGAGAGCACCAGTTATGTCATCTTAGCTCCAACTTATAGTAGAGAATTTTTGAATATTAGTTAGTGGATGGCGTGTGATTTTGAAATATTTAATTTCCCCAGTGGTTATTGTTGTCTGGTGACAGGCATTGTACAGCTGATGAGAGAAGAGGTGGGTAATTGCACCTTCAAGTCATGGTCCTGATTGCTGCCTGGAGCTACTTGCATTTCAAGGGAGCTTGTCTTACACAGATCCTGAAGGACATCCTTCAGGTTCCATGGCAATCTCTAAACCACATATTGCTAGAATTATTCAAGAAAGAGAAAAGATCATTCAATCCAATTCTTTGACCAATGCCTGTTGCATAAGTCTTCCTGACTTTGTACTTTCAAAGTGACAAACAGCTGGAGCTTGATAGAAGAACAGTTTTGTGTATTCTTCCTCTTTATTGCTTTTATTTATCTAAGGACTAGAAGACATAAAATCCCTGCATTCCCATTCACACACAGATAGAAGCTTTTCCAACAGCCTATTGGAGACAGAATGGGAACAATGATTCTATCCATCCTCTTTGCCCATGAATGCAGAATAGAATTAGGACCCTGTCTAGACAAACACAGAAATAATGAATACAACAAACTTGGGGGGGGGGNNNNAAGAAAGAGGAAAAAAAGACAGGCGTGGGGGGGGGGGGGGGGGGGGGGAAGACACTGAACTGGCAGTTAATTAATTTGTGTATTTTCAGCTGAAGTGTCTAATGGGAGAAAATAGCTAATCATTATTGTTATGTTGTTTTGGATTAGAAATATGTGCAAATACTTGATTTAGCGGTGAATTTTTTTGATTTATGTTCTACTGAAGATAAATGTTATAACTTCAAAATTAGACAGTATTATGGAAACAGATGGGATTTGAAATGAACAACAATAAAGTTAACTTCCAGCATAGAAAGTCTGCCTGTCAGCTCTCTAGCTTAAGCTTTCAGGATCATTAATAAGAATTACAACATTCTTAAATATGCAGTCTCTGTGCATCAAATATTCCTAAGTATGTCTTCTGCAACTCAAGCTTTATGGATCGAGCACTGATTTGATAACTGTGGAAGAACACTGCTGGTATTGAACAAAAAAACACCATGAAAAGTTGTGCCTCTACTGGTCCAATCATGAGAATGGGCAGGCATGAGATGATGTCTACGTAGGGATGTTGAGATTTGTCTTTTGACTTGACAATGTTTACTGAATTAGGCTGAAACCACAGAACAAAAGGATCTGTAGTCATGACACACCAATTTGGCTTACAGGGCTGGAAGAAGATCAGTCCCAATGAGTTTTCCTCAGTTTTATTTCTGTCTCCATCCTACACAGCAGGAGCTGCTGTTTAGCTTTAGTTACGAAAGCAGTGTCATTATTCAAAGGCATTATCCAAGCCTTTGCAGGGGGAGGGGAGAAAGCAATGTCTCTTTGTGGAGAAATCTTTGTCAGGTTCTCAATCCAGGCAAAGAATTTAAGATCATGGTTATCAGTTTTCTAAGTATGAAATTTGCAAAAGTATAAAATCTGACTTTTAAGTGTTATTTTAAGTTGTTATCAGACTCAATGTCAATAAATTTTATCATATGCAGTCATTCTTGAACTTTCCCAAATGTAAAAATTGGAAGAAAGGTTTTTTTCCTAAGATTATGCTTTTGGACTGATGGAAAAGAAGAATTGAGTTCTTTGGCTATTTTATGATAGTAATAATGA
Organism: Bucco capensis; assembly: GCA_013396975.1. NCBI lineage: Eukaryota > Metazoa > Chordata > Aves > Piciformes > Bucconidae > Bucco > Bucco capensis. The sequence continues at coordinate 117,041 of VWZO01015166.1, forward strand.
CAAAAGCCTTTCAGGAATCTATCATGGATAAAAACCAAATATCACCCAGGTGATATTTTCTTTCCATCCTGTGGAAAAAAAAATAAAAGAACTCAATTAATTACTGAAATTATGAGATATTAAAAAAAAAAAAAGTCTAGGAGTCTAGGTCTTTAACCCAGTTATAGAGGGGCTATTTTTAAAAAGACAGAATAAATGCAAGAAACAGATCAAAACAAGTATCTCTGAAAGAGAACAGCATTCTAAAGGAAATAATCCTAATGGTAAAGCAAAGTAAAAAACTCTCCAGTTGTCTTGAAAACCAGAGTTCTATAGGACTCTAGTAGTTTGTTTGAAATGTATCACAGCTGGATCCACAATGTGAAACCTCTCAGAAGGAAAAATACATACAGATACTTTCAGGGCAATAGAATATTTCATATGTGTGTGTATATCTATATATGTACATATATTTATAAGTCAGGCTTTAATTGAAGGAAAATTTCAATTATACTCTGTTCTTCATAGCAAAATTGAACCAAGCTATCTACTGTTAATTTCCAGAAGTGTTAATTTTCCTTACTACATTTTAAAACACACTTTTCACATCACTGAGCTCATAGAGATATTTCTGATTTCTAAGATAATCTTTTAGAAGGTTTTTGCAAATCACTTTTTATTTCTTGTTCTTCTAATTATTGTTATCATAAATGAGATTAAGATCTGTTGTTTCTATTTACTATCTCTATTGCAGTGATATCTAAATGTCTCAGCTCTAAGCACATTATATCTTGTAGCATGATTCATGATGTAAAAACCTTATATTTAAAAATTATGCCTGACCCAGAGGATTTATAGTCCAGGTAATTCTATTTAAGGAATTTTATACATATTAGCTGAAAGATGATATTAGTCTGGGTTATGCTATTGATTGAAAAGCATCCTAGAACAAGTGATTTTTTTCTTATTTTTTCTCCCACCCTGGAATGAGACTAGCACAATATTAACTCATATTTCCCAGGAGAGTGTAAGATAAAATCATTACCGTATTCCTTTCTAGAGATTTAAACTTGTTTAAAAGGGTATAACTTTTAGAGTTTCTGATTACTAAGAGTTAATAATCAGCTGTCAAAACAAATTCACATGAATGGAAAAGTAATAACAATTACATATTGACACATATTGAGGTTTTCAAATTTATTTTTGTTCTGAATGTTTATAAATTTTTCATATAACAGATCTATTTAAAAGCCACAGGATTTGATTCTCAATGTTCCATGCTTTAGGTAAATCTTGCTATTGCTCTTTTTCTTCATTTTCTTTACCTCAAAACTAGCCATAAGAGTCAGTATTGCCTCTTGAAATTACATTCTTCTGAAATATTTATATTGTTTTACGTATTTCTGATAACTTTAATAGTTTATCTCTTTCTTGACTGGACAAAACTTTCTTCTAATCTAGTCATAGAATCTGCTGTTAAAGTCTTCAGCTGACTGCAGATGTGGTACATCTGTCTTTAAAAATCCCAAACAAAGTAGGAAAAAAAATGCTGCTTGCCTCACTTTGTTATCTCCCTGTGTATTTCTGTGCTACAGCATTTGTAACAAGAATCATATTTATACTAAGGGCAGGGTACAGTGTGCTTTGTTTTGAATAGGTTATTTGTAGCATAATAATCTTGTGAATTACAATATGCTGCAGAGCAAGGAGAAAATGTGATTGTGAAGGGCATGATGATGATTCAATTGAGTTTGTGGCCATAATGCATCCTTTCCAACTGGCATTTGTTCCTGCTAAAAAGCAACATTTGTTCTGTCTTTGTATGTATTATCTGCTTGTTCTGTATATTCAGAAAGTCTCTTCTGTAGCAGCTGTGTGCTTTTTCTTTCATGAAAGTGGTACTTGCCAAAGTTTGGAGTGTTTGAAGGCCTATGGGGAGGCTTGACCAGTGTTCAGTGCTAGCTCTGCATGACCCCCTGCCAGCAGCCTTGAGAGGCAGTACTGAATTCTTGTCTTGCACTCTATCAGTACACAAAGCAATACCTCAGCATGAAGGACTTGTGTGCTCCTATCACATTCTATGCCTACTATGCAGCTTCTCCTTGTACCTTATATTTATGGAAAGCTTTGTTCGACTCAAAGAATATTTGCTTCCTTCTCCATCAAAACGTTTAAGTAACTGAAGCTTGTTTCTTCTTGTCAGACCGTCTTAATTAAATACAATGCTTAAATATTGAAGTAGTCAATACACTTCACCAAGAAGTCATTCTGCTAACCTATGCTGAAATTGAAACCATCCTCTGGCAATACCTTTCTCACTTCATTGACTATAGATGGAGTTAATAAAAGCTACTTACTTTAAAACAACAGTGTAAACGAGTAGGGCTGATTCACATCCTTTGTTCCCTTATTGTAGATCAAAAATACATTCTCAAGATTGGATTTGGAGTGTTTTTCTGTACCTCTGTCCTTGAGGCACTCTTTACATATTTAGGTAAGTTGCTACCTGAGAATCAGAATTAAAGATGTTGAGTTCCTATGGGCTTTAGTCTTACTCATCTTCACCTTGCCTTTGCATGACACCATCCAATTTTCTGTACATCACTGGATTAGTTCAGTTTTCTTATTGCTTACCTAATTTGCTAGAAAAGGTACTGTTTGAGTGGATCAAAAGTAGGTTTATTGATTTGGGAGCTGAAGGGCCAAAGAGAACTTCTAATTATTCTTCTCTGCAAACTGTTAGGTCAATAAGTAGGTCACATAATGTGGGATTCTATGTGGAGTTATCCACAAGTGCTGTAGGCATCCAAACTCCCATGGAAGTCTCTATGCATCACCTAGTTAGTGTGGTAACAAATTGCTGATCAGCTGCACTGTAGTCACAACTGAAGACTTCATAGAAAGTCTGACAGTGTAATATAGTAAAAATGTTAACTTCAGCACCTAGTTCACATACCAAGATATTCATCTAGTCCATTACACTCTGGTGTCAAAATCTGGAGCCAGATTTATCCCTGTGCTTGATTCAGCAGTGTTCACATGGGTGCTACATCCACTTTCTGTACCCTTTGAGACACTTTAGCCCATGGGTCTCCTACAACTGCTGTGATGTGCAGAACAATCTTATGTGGGTTTCATGGCAGTTCATGATGTTAGATTCCTGTGGTTAGGAATAGGGATTTGTTCTGTTCTGCCCATCTGCAAATACTGTTATCTTACTTAATGCATGGCTCCAGACCTCCAGCTTCAGCTTTCTGGGAAGACAGAGTCAGGCCTCTTTCAAAGCTACATGAGGCAGAGTAGAGTTGAAGTACTGGCACTTGATAGCTCACATTTTAATCTTTCACATGTTCTTTAGCCAATTAGCTCTCATTCAGAAAAAGGTGGACATAATTTAATTATGTGTATACAAACTAGTGTGATCTACATCAGTTGTCCTCAGAGCCTGAAAAACACTCACACTGTTTATTAAAATGGTACAGCAGGAATGTAAGCATGAATTCAGTTCTGAATAGGAACATCTCATTTTCTGAGTGAGGTATGTGCTTACACTGGTTTATACTACTGTTGAATGGACAGAAAGATGAAGTATCCAAATGGCTAACAATACTTTATTGTATACTTTGTAGTGGACTATGAAATATTATAATCTTCTCAGTAAAATGCATATTACCTGGTAATAGATGCTACAAAGCAGTAATTGAGAGGAAAAAAAATCCCCACAACCTTCATATCTGTGAGAGGTAATGACACTCTAAGAGTATTATGTTTTACATTTACCACTTGAAAAGATTGAAAAGGTTATTCTCTTTGATATTGACAGTGCTAATTGATGTAAAGGAAAGTATTTGCCAGCATTTCATAAGTTTGAAATTCAAAGCTGGATCACTGGGATTGACAATATATTCATGACACAGAACAAATAATTTCTGGATAGACTTAATCTGTAACATGCCATGCTTTAAAACAGGTAGATGATTTATGCACTTCGCACATAAATGAACCTTCCAGAAAACTGCTTTTCACAAGTGCAATATAAAACATACAAGAGTTGATACTTACATACACAATCAATATGTAAGTGCAGGGGTAATGGAGCAACTTAAAAGTTACTGTTGCTGAGGGTGTCAATAGAAAGAAAGGCAACTGGAATGAGGACTGAGGACATCTGCCAGTCAAGGGAAATTTCAGTTTTTCTATTGAGTGTTTTTGAGTTTGTTTTGTTTGTCTTGAAATGAGTTATTCAACACAACTTGAACTTAATAAGGCTTTGAGGGGATCTTACAGCAGTTTTCCAGTACCTAAAGGGGGATTATAAGACAGAAGGGGTGAGTCTTTTTAAGCAGTCTGATTTTGGTAGGACAATGGGGAATGGATATAAGTTGAAGGATGGGAAATTTAGATTAGAGATTATGTAGAAGTTCTTCACCTGTAGGGTGGTTAGGTACTGGAACAGGTTGCCCAGAGAGGTTGTGGATGCCCCATCCCTGGCAGTGTTCAAGGCCAGGCTGGATGTGGCCCTGGGTGACCTGGTCTAGTGATTGGCATCCCTGCTCAGTGCAGGGAGGTTGGAACTAGATGATCTTTAGGGTCCCTTCCAACCTGCCCATCCTGTGATTCTGTGATATTTTATATTGTTACATTGTGCTTTGTATGGTCTGATGAGTGGATATAAAGTAGCATGCTGCAGTGCTCATGTCACATAGCATCAGATTTTTCTCTTTTTTGTCACCTTGTAGGCACCATGAAGGCTTTAACTTACTCTTCTCATTGTAAGAATATAGCTATTTCTGACTCAATGTTCACTATTTGCCCAGAGAGCTGTGGATGGGGCTTTGGAGTTGTGGATGCCCCATCCCTCTAGGTGCTCAAGGACAGGTTGGATGGGGCTTTGAGTAACCTGATCTAGTGGAAGATTGCAGTGGGGGCTAGAACTAGATGATCTTTAAGGTCCCTTCAAACCTAAACCATTCTATGATTCTATGATTACAATACTTGAGAAGGTGTTTTAATAAATAGCATATGATGGGTTTCAGCATTTCAATTAACACATCTGTGTGGACAAGGCAAAGTGCAAAGTGGCAGACACAGAAGGACCCAAGGAACTAGGTCAGTCCTGCAGTTTCCACTAGCTATTCTTACGAAACAAAGATGATTACGGGGAGGAACAAAACTCATTGATTATGTCTATTTAGTAGTTAAAAGACTTTACAATTTGTACACCATGGCATGGTAAACTGTGAAGAGGAAATTGGCTTCCTGTTCTTTGCAATAGGTGAAAATATGAATGTTGAGTTTTGAGCACAGTGTTATTTATGCACTAATATCAAAATTACAGCTATGTACTACGTGTGTCACTTCACAGTTGGAAATCAAATTATACTCCTGCTGGAATATTGGCACATTGGTATCAGCTATAGCAGCTGCTTTGCCTTCTCTGACTTTTCTTACTGTTGCTGCTAATGAAAAAGGAGGCTGCTGTCGCTGCTCTTAACAGCACTGTTTTTCTCCTCACTTGAAAAGCAAGCAGACAGTCTGGGTCTTCTCATGGCACAAAAGGAAAGGAACATTTAATTGCTGCTGAAATGCTTGTACAAAAGGTCACCAAACAATGCAAGTTCTTATTTGGTGCTGAACTTTGAAGTGAAGAATTACATATTGTAGAATGGATCTGTCAGGTAGTTGATGTACCAGATCTCCAAAATATAGAAAAGAAAGAGAAAGAGGCTAAACTTGGTGGGAGTTTCCTAGCAGACCAGAAAAAAGTTTGCCAGACATCTGTAAAGAAAGTGTTCATGAGTCACATATAAGGAAGCCTTTACCTCTTTTCACCTGTGGACTAATACAAGCACAGGAGGAGGAGCACTGAGCAACTGAGTATGCAGAAGCTGTTGGTCTTACACCTAGAAGAATGATATATTGACAATGGTTCAGCTTCTCAAAGGCAGTGTGAGGCACTAACTTAATACTTACAAGGCTGTGGCCTGACGAAGTAGTGAATATGCAGAAAGTCTTTGCCCCATTAAGAAAATTCCAGACCTTCTGGTGTTAAATCAATGATTAATTAAAAACATGGACTAGCTTCAATGTGCAGAAAACGACAAAAGATAAATTGAGATTCTTTACAGAAATGTAATTATAAATTCATGTTAAGCATAAAAAGCAGCCTGCTTCTTACCTGCAGGATTTTGCCTCCCTCATATTAATAAAAAATTGGTTGCCTAATCAATATCATGATATCACAAATTCTGTCTTCTGGGATTGAAATTTTCTCTTAAACTAAAGGAAGACGCTATTATTATTATTATTATTAAGTATTATTATATTTCTGTCTCTGAGACTTTTTTATTTTCTTTTCATTGCTTTTATTTGAATTGAGAAATGTAAGTGGCAAATGATGAGCATTGCATATTTGCCATAGTGCAGAGACATTTTCAGAAATAAAAGCTTATTTCATTTCCAGAGCATAGCAATCCCACATACTTTTTTCTTGCTCCTTTAACTGTTCTGCCTCCTCAAGAATTTTGTGATACATAGTGTATCTTGGCAACATGCAGAGAAAGAATAGTAAGGTTTTATCTTGTTAGGAATAAAGGCTGAAATAATTGGCAATGTTTTATTTAAACTAAGTTCGTATTTAATATAGAAACTTGAATAGAAATTGAGACAACTTTTACTTTTTTGTGTGCCATTTCTACCCCAGCCTATCAGCAGATAGATTGATATGATTGCATATGATACCTCCTTTGAAAGATGTCAAATATGTTTAGCAGTAATAGCTTTCTGCCTCCTTTTTACTAGTGGCCCCAAACCAAACTTCAGAACATACTGGTAGTGTTTATTGTGTGCTGTACTGTCCAGCTTTTCCTTTCTGCTTGATCAAAAAGAAAAACAACAAACAACCCCCCCCTAAACTAAAACAAAACAACAACAAAAGAGTACCAGAGGTTTGTTTTTTTTTTTCCTTTAGCTCAAAAAACCTTGCTATATCTAGGTTCAGGCCTTGGTGTTAATCAAAGTCCTGGTCCTCACATTTTTAGGCCTGTGTTGGTTTCTGCTCTCATCTCACTACCCTGTTTTTGCATATTATCCAATATTTATGACCAGAGCAGGATCATCTGACCTCATGTGTGACATTATCCCACAGTATTGCATCAGAAATTACATTAGCAAACAGTCTCCTGAGTATTCAACTTTACATATATGAATTCATAACCTGTCTATAGATTCTGGGATTGTTGTGGTATCTGATCAGGGATCGGCAGTTCTATTTCACAACAATGTATTTCTTTTTCAGTCAATTAAAAGTCTGCACTTAACAAACTTCCCCTTAAAATATATATGATAAAATAACAAAGCACTGAATTGCAGGAAGGCTGTAATACTGCCTTATACTTACAAGTGAATGAAATACACTTATATTCAAATACCAAGTAACATGCCAGTAGATGGAGTTGATGAACACAGAGTTTATGCCTAGGCTCAGCATTCTTTTCAAAGTCTTAATCCTTTCTGATGACTGATCTTAGCTTTAGTTCTGTCCTTTATTTTAGTAGAAATTTGAAATATTTATGTGCTTTGTATTTGCTGCTCTCCACTCTTAGATCCTTTTGATGAGTAGGCAATGTGTCTTGATTTGAAGCTTGATAAATTCATACAGATAGGTAGCTGAAAAAACTAGCCACATATATGTGAGTTATCCTCAATAAAAGAAACCTGCAGGCATGGCCAGTCTCAGACAACCACATGAAACCCAGCTGCTCTTTCCTTATGTTGAGGTGACTTTGAAAAGAATCATCTGGATAAAGAAGGAGAAGGAGCAGTTTTTAACTATGGTGAAGAAAAATATTTTCAAATGAAATTCACATCTGTCTAAGCCTTTAACTTAAGATGTAAAACAAACACAGACCCTATGTTTGATAAAAGTGCTTGTTCTTCTAGAATCCAATGAGTTATCCCTGCTCACATCTTTATTATTATTCCTCTCTTCCCTGACTTGAATAAACAAAGTTTACAAGCGGAAAGTAAAAGTACCAGTTACCTAAATAGCTTTATCAGCATCTTCTTCCCCTAACACCTAGCAGGATGACTCTAGGTGTTTATTCTAGAGAGCTTGTTGATCTGTCTAATGCTAATTAGCTCTTGATTAGGATCTGAGAAACAAGGTAACGGGACCAGATTTTCCCACCATTGATTGATGAATTAATTAAAGGCATCGAGATGGAATTTAATGCTGGAAGTGTGCCGTGTTGATTGTCCTTTAGTGTTTTGCTGGAACATTTTCAGCATGATCAATCTAACACTGTTTTACAAGATTATGTATTTAGGACATGGTTTTAGTGGTGTGTAGGTATCTAGAAAGGGAAGTACCTCTGAGGGAAACAAAGACTCTAACACAGTGCAGAAACAAACCTGCAGAACCCCTAACAGTGACCCGATTTTCAGAACAGATGAAAACCTGCAGTTCTAAGTGATTTCAATACTGCATTGTGGGTGCTCACCTAGAGAAAATATCACAAAGTGTATCCTAAACCAGGATGGGAACAAAGTTTGGGCATGAAGCCCAAAACCTCTAGTGCTATGTCCTTTACTGCTGTAAAGCAAGAACATATTTCTATCAATGTTATAAATACAATGGTAATTTATACTAAGCAATGAACCTTTTTTTTTTTCAGTTATTCATCTTGTAATTAATTGATTAATATTCCATCACTCAGTAGTACTTTTCTTTTAGTGTACCTGCTCTGACACTCTGACAAAGTAACTAATTGCCTCTAGACAGTACAAACATTTTAAGAAAGAGTTATAAGTTAAGAAGAACCCAGGAATGATTTTTTTCAAGAGATGATTGAGACTTAGAATAATTTGCACCAAGAGAGGCAAAACAAAACCTACATGACTGCTTTGAAAATTACACATGTGGTTTTTCCATTTTGTAGTAAAAAGATGTATCAGCAGGTGCTAATCTTGTACAAATAACCTGTATCTTGCCACAATAGGATTGCTTTGACTGGCACAGATAAACAGCCATACCTAAATCCGATCTTAAGAAATAAATGAAGCCACTCTTAAATGATGGATGGAGACATCATGAATTAAAACACTACTGAAAAAGATTCTGCTGCTGCTTTTAAAAAGTCATAATATTTTATAAAGTTGTCTAAAGAATGATACTCTTTTATTACTTGTTTTTGTCTGTCTATGACAGAGTCATTCTTGGTATGATTACAGATTCTTTTAGTATCCTCAAAGGATATTTTAAGAAACTGCAGTGTATTTGCTATAGCCATAAACACCACATATTTCTTATACGTGAAAGATGAATACATCCCACCTAACTTTAGCAGTGGGATTAATCTCAACTAACTGTAGACATCTTCAGTATATATCTGTACCTGAGAACGTTACTGGAGGTACCATATGTAGCCAATAGAAGAAAAATCAGCACTGTTGGAGTTTTTCATCTAGCCTGTTTTAGAGATTCACTTGAGGATGGGATCAGTTGTCCCTCCAGAGTTAAAGGTTAGATTCCAGCCCAACTGCAAATAAACAGTGAGATATACAAAACAGAAAGGTAATACTCTCAGTTCAATTTTTAAACGACCAAGTATTAACAAGCTTTTGTCAATTCCATAGCTCTAGGTGAGAGATGAACAGTACAGATGATGTTGAGGAGAAATGTGAAAAACTGTTGATTCTAGGAAATAGTAAAGGAGATAAGCTCAATTTTTAGTGTTTTCTTTCTGCTTGTGAAGAATTTTTACACAGCTTCAGATACTGAATAATACTTGAGTCTACCATAAGCTTATACGAAACTTTTTATTTTAATAATACTAAACCAAAGGTGTTCAAATGCTATACTTTTTGGTTCAGTGGTCAAATAAAAGAAAATGGAGGAGTAGTCAATTTGACTTGAACAGAAACTAAAACATTTTGGGTCTGATGCTTCCAGAAGACTGAAAATAAATTGAATATGAAAGGTACTGTTTCTACTAAGACAAGATGTTTCATTTCACACAGAGTTTATTCAGAATATTTCCTCAATTTTTTTTTTTGTTAGTACTTTTTTCTAAGCAAAGTATCCTGTTCTGAAAGGTAAACTAAATTATTTTAAAATGAGAGAAGTTTCAAATTGACATTACCTTACTTTTTTGTGCTTGATGAAAACTGCAGAGCAGAACCTGAACAGTAATGCTCAGATAGGGGAATAACCATTCTTATTTTTAGCTTTATAGATCTTTCTGTGCAAGCTGCAGATACTTCCATGGACTTTGTTACATTTAATTACTGCACGAGACTTTTGTATATTCAAAGACTAAATTATTATTTTTAGGCCTAACTGGTAGCTATTGTGTAATTTGTATGCTGAAAATCAGGAATAGAATGGTTTAGGAAAGAGATCACAGAATCACAGAATGGTTGAGGTTGAAAGGGACCTCTGGGAGTAACCAGATGTAACTCCCCTGCTCAAGCAGGGCCACCAGATCCCACTACCAGGGGCAATTTCTGTATACCTCCATGGAGGATGACTCCACAGCCTCTTTGGGCAGCCTATGCCATTGCTTGGTCACCCTCACAGGAAAAAAAGCATATCCTGATGTTCAAAGGAAATCTCCCATATTTCTGTTTGTGCCCAGTGCCAATGTGCAAGGGCACAGTTCTGGCTCATGTTCAACTTCACATACACTAGGGTCTTGGGGCCCTAAGTGGGTGTACTGGTGCATGGGGCTGTTCCTCCCCTGGTACAAGGCTCTGCTCTTCTCATTATCTCCTGCCTGTCGAGGTCCCTCTGCATGGGAGCATGACAGTGGCATAGTAGCCACTCCTCCCAGTATTGTGTCACCAGGAAATTTGCTGAGGGTCCACTTTACCCCATCATTAATGTCTAATGTTTAAACAATCACAATGTTTACTTGTATACATAAGTATCATCCATTTCTGCTATTCCTAAAAATACAAAATTAGATTTTATTTTTTTTATCCCATTGAATAAGATTTTTTTAATATATATATTTGGTATTTTAGGTAGCCCAAGTATGGAATGCTGTATCAAGTTAAAAATCTAACAAAACAAAACTGGGGGAATGGAACATGGGTAAAAAAATCCCGTAAGTTGAGGTTTGTACTGGGTTTGTAATTCATTCAGTCAGTTATTTCTTTTTGATCCATATTTTGCATGACCACTGGAGATGCCATGTTACCTTATTGAAAGATATCCTGGAGCAGTTGCTACAATGTGAGGATTTTATATTACTATTTTTGCAATAGGGTTCATTCATCATAAAATGTTCATATTGCATTAGCTAGAAATGAATACTGGTGGCATAGTAAAGATGAAACATTATTATGTTTCACATATTAAACATCCTAAGTGTGCTACATATTACATTGTAGCAGCAGTAGCAATTGCTAATAGAAAATGAAAGACAGACGAAATAAAAAATCTTAGTCACATGAAATGGGATTTCCAATCTGCAAGCAAAAAGATGAGGGAGTTCACCATTTTCTTACTGTAATGGAGAAAACTTCACATTTTTCTTTTGCCATAATATTATGTCAGCTAATTAATCATACGCTACATGTTTTTTAATCCAAATAAATATCCATACATATACTGTGTGCAACTTAAGCACTGTACAAAGAGTAAACTACAAATATTAATGGTCTTTTACATTAACTTGGTCATGGTTCTTGAACTATACATTCCCATCAAAACTGAAAATGTCACTTTTATTTTTTTTCCACAACAATTGATTAATGTTTGATATAGTACTTTAGAACATAAATATTTTCCCCCCAAAAAAACAGGATCAATGATGCTAGATATTCTTTAAAAGTAGTAACCTAGTTAACTGCTCATACATGAGGTGTTATACATGCAATAAAGGTACAATTATTTAAACTTGAGAAAGACTGTCTTTCTCAGATTGTTCTGAGTGTAAGGAAACAGTCTATTTATTGTAAGTGATCAGATATAATGATTATTAAAACACGGAAAAGTAATGTTTTTACAATTAGGACAGATCATAGAATCATAGAATCATAGAATGGCTTGGGTTGGAAGGGACTCCTGGAGGTCATCTAGTCCAACCCCCCTGCAGTGGGCAGGGACATCCCCAACTAGATCAGGTTGCCCAGAGCCCTGTCAAGCCTCACCTTAAATGCCTTCAGGGATGGGGCCTCAACCACCTCCCTGGACAACCTGTTCCAGTGTTTCACCACCCTTGTGGTGAGGAGCTTTTTCCTAACATCCAGTCTAAATCTACTCATCTCCAATTTAAAACCATTGCCCCTTGTCCTTTCACTCCAGGCCTTTGTAAACAGGCCCTCTCCAGCCTTGTTGTAAGTTCCTTTTAGGTACTGGATGGTCACTATAAGGTCCCCCCAAAGCCTTCTCTTTTCCAGGCTAAACAATCCCAGCTCCCTCAGCCTGTCTTCATAGGAGAGGTGTTCCAGTCCCCTGATCATTTTCGTGGCCCTCCTCTGGACCTGCTCCATCAGATCCATGTCCTTTCTGTGTTGGGGGCTCCAGAACTGGACACAGTATTCCAGATGAGGTCTCACCAGAGCAGAGTAAAGTGGCAGAATCACCTCTCACGATCTGCTGGTCACACTTCTTTTGATGCAGCCCAGGATGCGATTAGCCTTCTGGGCTGCCAGCGTGCACTGTTTGCTCATGTCCAGCTTCTCGTCCACCAGCACCCCAAGTCATTTTCTCCAGGGCTGCTCTCTATCTTCTCATCCCCCAGCCTGTATTGATAGTGGGGATTGTTCTGATCCAGATGCAGGACCCTGCACTTGGTCTTGTTGAAGCTCATGAGGTTCACCTGGGCCCACCTCTCCAGCTTGTCCAGGTCCTTCTGCATGACATCTTGCCCCTCCAACTTATCAACAGCACCCCATAGCTTGGTGTCATCTGCAAACTTGCTGATTGTGCACTCAATGCTGCTGTCGATATCATTTATAAAAATATTAAACAGTACAGGCCCCAGCACAGAGCCCTGAGGGACACCACTTGTCACTGATCTCCAGCTGGACTTCGAGCCATTGACCACTACCCTCTGGATGTGGTCAGCCAGCCAGTTCCTTATCCACTGAACAGTCCACCTATCAAATCCATAGCTCTCTAACTTGGCCAGTAGAATGTTGTGGGGGACTGTGTCAAAGGCCTTGCAGGAGTCCAGATAGATCATATCCACAGGTCATCCTTTGTCCACTTAGGTAGTCACAGTATCATAGAAAGCCACCAGGTTTGTCAGACAGGATCTGCCCTTAGTGAAGCCATGCTGGCTGTCTCTGGTCACCTCCCTATCCTCCATGTGCCTTATCAGACCTTCTAGGGGAATCTGCTTTATGATTTTCCCAGGCCCAGAGGTGAGGCTAAGATGTCGGCAGTTGCAAGGGTCCCCCTTTACACCCTTTTTTATTCAACTATGACTTGGAAAATAGTGACCAAAAACTGCTGTGACATGTTTATTTATGAAAATTCTGAATCTTATGCTTTTGAAAATTTTGCAGTGTACATTTACAGCACAGACCTATGTACAGGAGAAAGAACAGCGAGTACAGTTCAAAACATTATTGTTAAGAATATTGTTCCTTGAAGAAAAGAAGATTCATGATCAACTCACTTTTAAAACATGAAAGGGATAATTAAGTCCTACTTGAGAAAGCTGAAGAATTATGTTTAGAGCAATGCATTTTGGGGTCAGAGGGATTGATACACCATCTGGATACTTTTTTCCTATGTTGCTGATAATGTCACACTATGTCAAAATACTTGGGAGAGTGAAAAAAAGTCTTAAAGATGGAAGGAAGGTCATAGAATCCTAGAATCATAGAATGTTAGGGGTTGGAAGGGACCTAGAAAGATCATCTAGTGCAACTCCCCTACCAGAGCAGGATCACCTAGACGAGGTCACACAGGAATGCATCTAGGCAGCTCTTGAATGTCTCCAGAGAAGGAGACTCCACAGACCTCCTGGGCAGCCTGTTCCAGTGCTCCATCACCCTTACTGTAAAAAAGTTTCTCCTTATGTTAACACTAAACCTCCTGTGGTCCATAGTCAGATGACTATGCTGACTTTTTTATTGTGAACTTCACTCTCCCAAATATATGGAAAAAAAACAGGCGTGATAATGGTGAAATAGGGACTAGAAGGACATTTTGACTGTAATTTGAGGCAGGAATTAATTTTGAGAGAAGATAAGACATTGCCACCTATAGAAGAGCTGTCATGTTAAGGCTTTGCAAGTACAAAATGGCCAAAAGTCTGATGTTGTCATTTTTAGTCATCCATACAAAGACTACTTTGTGCTCTGGTATTGACACACAGGGACAGGTAATGTATACCTCTTCTTCTTCTGAAATACTCGGTATTAGAATTGTCTGACTACTACCAGAGACAGGATCTGGGGTCATTGCTCTGTTGCAGAACAGTAATGACTTGTCTTCCAGGAGACATTCTACAAGAAGAAAGGCTCTGACAACCTCATGAAGAATTAGCAAGCGCAAATCAAATGTTTTAAAAGTTTCAACTTCCACAAACTTTTATTTTTTGAGTGAAGGGAAAAGAAGGGAAGGAAAGGGATAGTAATAGTGAAGAGAAATGTGTTTGGTTTTATATATATATAAATATATATATATAAATATATATATAAATATATATATCCACCAATTTTAATGACTAAGAATAATTTGACGTGTATTACAAGTTGTACTATTAGTTAAGCAAACTAAAAGGTCAATTGGTTAAAAATCTACTGAAGTATAAATTGAAAGTGGACCAGGGGAAAAAGTATAGATCATGGAAAAATTGCAAAATTATGAGAAAGAAAATAGATTTCTATAATTCTTTGAAACATATTTACAAAAAAACTGCAAGAAAAATAGCTTCACAAGCAGACATTTTTTTCCCATGAAACATAGATAGCTTTTAGAGTACTTATTACTCCACTGCTGAAATTTCTGTTTTTCATCACCTATGTCAAAAATATTTCAAATGAATTTTCAAAGCATAGTGCATTCATAGATAAGGATTTTAGTCTATTCCTTTGTCAATGATTCAACATCACAAAATGGAAGCTTATGTGAATATGATATCATGCATTATTTTTTAAAGCTCTCATTTCTGAATTTGCTGGAGGCAAATGGAGATGAAGATGGCTTGTTATCTTGAATGCAAAGGAAAGAAGAAAACAAAAAGAAGCAAAAGATGAAATAGTTTGTAATGTTTAATAAAATATTGTGGAATCGTCTTTGTCTTCATTTATGATTCATTAAGCAGCTTTATAGCTAAAGCACAATGGAGATGGGTAATACATTAGACTTATGAACAGCAAAACCTCTCTAATTATTCAATAGTCATCTAAGAAAAGGAGTTACCTAATATAAAAATCCTTTAACACTGAAAACTTTGCAGTCATTAACTTGTTTCAGGTCTCAGTCATTACCAAAGCAGATGTAATCTACTATTTATCAGCTTATTATCTGAGAAATTTCTCTACTCAGACTCGTATCAGTCCCAGGAATATGATGCATAAGAGAAATGTGCCATATGAGTTCTTGAAAACCCATTTGGTTTGAAGAGTGGAAACAAGATTCGTAGAAAGGAAGTATGAATTACAAGATAAAATTCACAGAACACAAAAGTTGACTGTGTATAAGGAAAATTTCAGAAAGATGAGAGCTATTATTATTACCAAACTATTTCAGAGGGAAGTAATTGAATTTCTAACACTATAATAATGTAAGACTGGACCAGAGAGAATATATATGTATACACACTCAGATTCAAGTATGAAAGGCCTCAGCGAAAAAAATAATCTTTTTTGCTTGAGGGTTAAAATACTCAAGAACATACCAAGGACTTTGAACAACACAGGAAAAACACCACTGAAATAAGTATCAGTGGGTTCTGCACTCATCAGTGTGTATGTGATCTGGACTGGGGTTTGACAGACAGCAAGTTCTTCTAGCCCTGACTATAAGATCTCAAACTGTCCTTAAATATTTCCATTCCCTACAGCTTCCCAGGCTCAGTAGGACTATGCAGGATACTATTCATTGTAATGAAAGTAGATGACTGAAGAAACTAATCCTAAAATATTTACAAAGTAGGGCTTTCATGAAGCCTGAAGAAAGAAAGAGTGAGGTTCTGTTAAGCCAGTTCCTCTTCTACCTGGGTTAGGACTCCTTGTTAATGTTTTTATCTCCTTGGTTAAAGTGAAGTGCTAAAGTTGAAAATAAATTTGATCTTGTGGTTTTCTGCTAGGAAAAAGAAAAAACATGGCATATTTGTTATACAAAAAAGGTATTAAATAAGACGGCAAGAATACAATAAAACAAGTATAATAGAGAAGAAAAACAAAGAAGAAAGATAGCAAGAGATGTTAGATCATTCTCCCAAAGGTTTTCTAACCCTATCAAAGTGCAAGATCAGAGAAAAAGATAGATAAAATATTACAGGATAGAATAGGGAATTGAAGCATAAAAGTTAGAAATAGCCAAAGTACTATATGAAACCTTTTAAAATATGTATAAAGAACACTAAAATATGCTGACTGTCTGTGCTTTGCACACCATGTACCCATTTACCTGCAAGACACTAAACTCAGAGAAGCAGAGTTTTGAATACAAGTACAAAACCAACAGATCTTCAGATCTGGTGAGCTTTGCTAGAGAAAAGCTGACTGGGGTACAGAGGTCTGTTCTTAAAGTACAGTTATACTTCGAGAAGTGACTATGTGAAGTACTTCTCATTTCTGCAGTTAAGACTACTTCACAGTGGTTAATACTTTTAGTATCAGAACATTTTGAGAAATACAGAAATCTTGTTTTATATATATTTATCTACACTACAGAGAACATAAAGGTGAATTACTAGTTCATTTGAGAAAAAAAATATTTACCACACTAAGAAAATCTTGTTTTGAGACTCAGAATACTATTTATAGAGTACTGAAATTTTATCAAATTCATGTAGAGGAAGAAGAAGAAGAAGAGTGTTTTGAAGCTTGGATGTTCTGGGAATGGAATTTGTCAAGGTTGAAAAATAGAGAAAAGTGCTGTGGACTGGGTATGTTTTAGTTTGATTTGGCCTTGCAGGTGGGTCTGTGTTCTCTCTGTCTGTATTTCTCCTACCCAAGAAATGAGTATATAAGATTTTCAATCTAGTTTAATAAAGGCGTTTTTTTCTTTCTCAATCATACTGCTCAGACCTATGTTAATTTTACCCTGGCACGCAAAACACACAGAATCATAGAATGGCCAGGTTGGAAGGGACCCTAAAGATCATCTAGTTCCAACCTCCCCGCACTGAGCAGGGATGCCAATCACTAGACCAGGTCACCCAGGGCCACATCCAGCCTGGCCTTGAACACTGCCAGGGATGGGGCATCCACAGCCTCTCTGGGCAACCTGTGCCAGTGCCTAACCACTCTCTGGGTAAAGAACTTCCTCATAATCTCTAACCTAAATTTCCCCTCCTTCAGTTTATATCCATTCCCCATTGTCCTACCACAATCTGACCGCTTAAAAAGTCTCACCCCTTCTTTCTTATAATCCCCCTTTAGGTACTGGAAAACTGCTATAAGATCCCCTCAAAGCCTTCTCTTTTCCAGGCTGAACAATCCCAACTGTCTCAGCCTATCCTCATAGGGGAGGTTCTCCAGTCCTTTAATTATCTTTGTGGCCTCCTCTGGACTCATTCCAACAGGTCCACATCTTTTTTATGCTGAGGAGCCCAGAACTGGATGCAGTACTCCAGATGGGGCCTCACAAGCGCAGAGTAGAGAGGCAGAATCACCTGCCTAGATCTGCTGCTCATGCCTCTCCTGATGCAGCCCAGGATATGGTTGGCCTTCTGGGCTGCAAATATACATTGCTGGCTCATCTCCAGCTTTTCATCTATCATGATCCCCAAGTCTTTCTCTGCACTGCTGCTTACAATGAGTTCTTCACCTAGTCTGTACTCATGTCTAGGGTTACTCCTACCCAAATGCAGGACCTTGCACTTCGACTTATTAAACTTCATTTTATTCTCTAGGACATTTCACCTAGTATCATTTTAAATATCTGAGTACATCAAAGACCTCTTGCAAGTACAGCAAAGAATGTATACTGCCCTTTGAAACCACAGACAGTTGAAAATGTTGCACTAACAAAGGCACCATCCTCAGCTGGATGGTGACTGAGATCACATTAAGGTAGTCACAGGGCTGGGTCAGGACAGTCTCCTGCTGTTCCTGGTCAGGCTGGGCTGCCACACGACTGTGAACTCTCAGCTATTTACAGGTCCAGTAGAAAAAATAAACCAAAAAAAAACCCCCAAGAAGATGGACTCCAAAACCACCAATGAATAAAATAGGTTTGGTACTGGGGAGTGGAACCTGAGATTCCCTCCTGGTTGTTTGTTCAGGTATCCCAGCCTTGGCTACCTGCAATTCCACATACCTGTGCAACCCTAACGTGTCCTGCAGTTGCTATGCTACAAAGACCTCTCAGTCTTTAATACAGGTCAGCATAGCCACTGAACAGAAGGATTTGGTATTGAGGCTCTGTAGGCATGTATTCCACTTCTTCAGGAGTGCACAAAAAGCTGGAGAGTGTGGTTCACACACCAAATGCCCACTTTGAGTTTGCATTCTAATAAAAGTTCATGAATTATGTAGGCAACACATTGAGAACATTTGAAACGGTGTTTGCATCTGCTATGAGACTTAAAATTTAATGGATTTTTAGGTAATTAGCATGAGCTATTTACCACACTGAGTTATAATGTAGGAGTAGCTGAATATAAAAAATAAATATGATAATAATATGCATAAAATGTTCATTTCTTGCAGCGTTATATTTTTAAAAAGTCAGTGCTTACTCAGACTATCCAAATTGAGAGGAAGAATACAAAATAATGTCTGTCTTCTAGTTTTCCTTTTTGTTTTTTTAAAAAAGAAACCTTTTCTCATTTACAAGATGACAGACTAGTTTTATGATAGTTTCAGTGTGACATAAGGCAGCATATCCATAATCTTGCATGTCACAGCCATTTTTAATATGTATGGTATATGCTCAGCTAATCCAGGAATCTCAAAGAATGATTCATTCTCTGTATTTTCTTATAGGAAGTCCACAGTTCTGCAGTTAAGGAACAGAAGTAGTAGTCACAATTGCCTGATATTTGTGCCTCGCAGCTATCAGCTAGTTTAAGGTATTTTTTATCTGAATAGAGAAAAGAGTAGCAAAAAACCACCAGCTAGAAAGCAAAGGCAGACTGTCTCGAATCAGAAATAATGTGTAAATTGTTTTTTAACTATGAAGAAGACAAGCTGAACTGGAGGACTGGTAAATTCCCTTCGTCTTGCAATTGGTTCCTTAAAAATGTCTGTTTTGTGTAACAGAGTGTTGGAGAAACATGTTAGGACATGCAGCTTATACAATAAATGACCAAAGATGCGATGAATCTACCCAAAGCAAGTGAAGACTCTGCTTCTGCATCACCTTCTGATGATGAGCACTTCTCAAAGCAATGTCTTTTGTGATCTGATCTTAGGGCACCTGACTGCAAAATGAACAGTATAAGTGAAAACTCACTGGTGACAAAACAGCTTTTTCCCCAAGAAGTCTGTTTCCAAAGTAAACAGTCTAACCCATTCTGCAAGACACCAGCACCACCATGTTGTGCAATGGAAACCATGCTACCTGATTAGAGTTAACCAAAATACAAAGATGACCAAGCCAGGAGTTGTCTAGCAACTATGGGATGGTTCTTCAACTAAGGATATTGCTACATTGTATGGGTTTCTACAAAACTTTCAGAGTAACTATGAAAAATTCCATAGTTACAGAGGTAGACAAATACAAGTTTTCTGAAAAATTGTCCAGGTCTTGAGTAAGTTCCTCATTTATAGAACTCTTGTGTAACCTGTAACTGACCCAGAATAATAATGAAATGATATATTTATTGAAGTAATTTTGACAGAAAATCGATATAATTAAAAAAATCCAAATAATAGATCATGCCTACTGAGGTTTTTAAAGAAGTCTTCAATATGAGTTCTAATTTTCCTCCATAAAAAGATTGTCCTGATGGCAGTTGGAGCAAATTCGGAGAAATTCCAGAAACTTTAGAAAAATTACTTCCATCATATCTGAAGCTAAGTTCTGCTCCTGTTTGTATCCAGTGCTCTACAGGTTCCAATAAAAGTTGTTCGAGCACGCATTTCAAGGCACAGTCTGGCACATGGGTTTCCAATTTCACAAGGTTTATGACTTAAAATGTTTTCTTTTTTCCCTTGGGCCAGCAGGAACAAATAATACAATGGAAACACATGTGCTGACCCCAGAATGCTAAGTGCTTTGCACTCTTCCACAAAGACCTCCTTTTGAGTGACACCAACAGTGACACTGATGGGATCCAGGAGGAACTATTTTCAGCTGTCTTTCCTGAGCCATAAAGCTGGAGCTGCTCTGTTATAATACCTTTTGTGGAGAGAATAAGAAATATCAGTAGTGTATTTGTGAGGATGCCACAGAATCCTTAAGATGAAGATATATCATCAGTATTTTCTCAAATGCTAAACATAGATTTAATAACTTTAGCTTCCACAGACACTTAAGTAATATCTCTGGAAATAATACAAAAATAATTTACTTTCCAAAGTTTACCACCTTGGTCTAACTAGCAAGTAAATAATAAGGCATTATAGTAAAGGTAACTATGTCAGGTCTTGCTTTCTAAAGTATTATGTTTTGAATAGGATTATGCTTGAAATGTACATGCCTGTTTAGAAAGGCAAGAATATCCCTAACTGACTGTGTAGCAAACTTGGCTTTTGCTGTTTAAGAGTTTGGCCAGCTAGGAGGTCATGAAATGGCTTTCAAAATAGTTTTGTGATTTTAACACATTTTAATTTGTTAGCAAAGGAGTTTGTATCTTACACTGAAATGTGAGTGCTGGAGAAAAAAATTGGTAAGCAATAAACTATCTCCAAGCTTTTAATGTTGTATCACCACAAAAAAGCAAAAGGAAATGGGTGGTTAAGGGAAGAGCACCAGCCATTACATTTTCTCTATCACAGAATCATTTTGCCCCAGGTGAGCAGCACACAACCCAAGAAGTCTGTTTTGCAGGATGCTGTGACTCCAGCAAGGGCAGGTGCAGATTGCATGTATCTGCCCTGGTACTTAATAGTATTTGCAACCAGAACAAATGAATCCTGATTCTTCCAGACTACATCTACAGGAGCAAATGAAACAAGTCAGGGACAGCACTGAAATATTACATTTTGACCAGGATCATGCAAATCCTGCTGGTTGTCTGCATCTGAGAGCTGCGGTACATGGGAGGTGAGGGCAGGGCAGGGAGCATGGAACTTGGGAGAGTGATCCTTCCTGGGATCTGTAACGCACACTCATTTCCCACAATCTGCTCCCATCTATAAAGGGATTTAATCACTGAGCACATATTGTTTTTCTTCTTTATGAAACCATCTTCTCAGAGATCAGGTGACTCACAACCAGAGAATACATTAATTAGTTCAAAACAACCTTTCTTCTTCTCCCCCTCCCTCTTCCCCATCCACAAGAGGCTACCGAGCAGAGTTCAACACTTCTGTTTGCAAACAAAATTGCAGCATCGTCTTGTCACTTTGACCACAGCCCTTGCCTAATTTTTTTCTTGATTGTTACCATAGTAGCAGGGTGGTGACCCTTTGACCCACGAGAAAAAAAAACAAAAAGACACAGTAGTATTCAAGTAGCTCCCAAGCTGAAGATTTGATTGATCTACTCTGTGCTGGAATTAATTCTACATTTATGAATGTTTTCTGTTGAACTGAAACTCTGAAACCTGATGATCCTAAATTGATTCAGATTGAATGTGAGACATGATTACAATTGTGGCTAGAAGTCCAGCAGAAAGAAAGTAGCAGCTGAATCTTCACTGCAAGGTCCATACATAACAGATGATGAATATAGGAAAACTACTCCAGGAGTACTCTGAAGGGTTGGGTTTTTTTCCACCTTCACACTGTACATTAAAGAAACTGTGCTATGAAGAACATGAATAAAGCATGTGCAACAAACAGGAGCTGGAAGCCATTGCACAGCAAGAATACTATGACATAGACACTATAATGGAAACGTGGTTGCCTGACTGTCATGACTGGAGTGCTGCAAAGGATGGCTGTAAGCTCTTCAGTAGGCAGGGAGGGAGAGGTGGTGGGGTGGATCTATATATTGACTGTTTTGATGGTATAGAGCTCAATGATGGTGATAAGGTTGACTGCTGATGGGTAAAGAAGAACTGCTGTATTGCCTACTGGATGAGGGAAAGGTTGTGGATGTAGTTTACCTAGACTTCAGTAAAGCCTTTGATGCTGTCTCCCACAGCATTCTCATAGAGAAACTGACAGCTTATGGCTGAGATAGGTGTGCTTTTTGGTGGGTAAGAAACTGGTTGGATGGCTGAGCCTAGATTGTGGTGGTGAAAGAAGTTAAATCCAGCTGGTGGGTGGTCACAAGTGGTGATCCCTAGAGGTCAGTTTTGGGGCCAGTCCTGTTTATATGTATCAATGATCTGCATGAGGGGATCAACTGCATGTTCAGTAAGTTTGCAGATGAAACCAAGTTGGGGAGAAGAGTTGATCCACTTGAAGGTAGGAAAGCTCTGCAGAAGGATCTGGACACACTGGATCCATGGGCTGAGGCCAGTGGTATGAGGTTCAACAAGGCCAAATGCCAGGGCCTGCACTTGGGTCACAACAACCCCATGTGGCACTACATGCTTGGGCAGAGTGGCTGGAAAGGTGCCCAGAAAAAAAGACCTAGGGATGCTGGTCAACAGCTAGCTGAACATCACCCAGCAGTATTTCTAGATGGTCAAGAAGGCCAACAGCAGCTTGGCTTGTATCACCAATAGCGTGGTTGGCAGGACTAGGGAAGTGATTGCCTCCACGTACTTGGCACTGTTGAGGCCTCATCCTCAATATCATTTTCAGTTTTGTGCTCCACACTACAAGAAAGGCATTGGGTTGCTGGAGCATGCCCAAAGAAGGGCAATGAAACTGGTGAAGGGACTAGAGAACAAGTCTTGTGAGGAGCAGCTTGAGGGAACTGGGGTTGTTTAGTGTGGAGAAAAGGACTCTCTAGGGAGACCTTATCAGTCTCTACAATTCCCTGAAAGGAGGTTGAAGCAAGACTGAGGTCAGCCTGTTTTCCAAGGTGACTAGTAGAAACACAAGAGGAAATGTCCTCAAGTTGCACTAGATGAGGTTAAGGTTGAATAGTAGGAAAAATTTCTTCACACTGAAAGAGTGGTTATTCATTGGAACAGACTGCCCAGGGAAGTGGCAGAGTCACCTTCCCTAGAGGTGTTAAAAAAATACAGAGACGTGCACTTCACAACAGGGTTTAGTGGCATGGTGTTGTTGGGTTGATAGTTAGACTTGATGATCTTACAGGTCTTTTCTGGCCTTAATGTTTCTATGAGTCTATGATCCAATATATAATGTTTTTGTCAAAAGCCTTGGTCTGTGGCAGTCCCATCAAGTTCAGCCTGAAAGAAAGTATTCATCCAGGAAATCCTCCATTACAGTGTGAAAGGTTTGAGTATTATTAAAAGTCAGAATACTACTCCCAGTATATTTCTCTTCGTTATTTTGAAGCTGCACAAATGCTTTTTTTCATCTCTTCTCCAGTAGTTTCAAACATAGTTTCAAGCATTCAAACAAGTATTAAACTAACACTATAAGGAACCTACTTGGCTTATCTCTTCTCTTGCTACTTGTTGTTCAGTACCAAGGGGTCAGCTCTTCTGATAGCTGCTCACAACCATCTTATTGTTAGATTTCAAAGAAATAGTCCCTGCCTACCTCTTCAGCTTGGGAAAAGTGCTTAATAAACAAAGCCAATTCGTTGTTCTCCTTTATATCGCATCTTAAAAATTTCCTTTGTCACATTGGCTGCAGTGATGCAGTCTGTATTCTCTGGAGCATAGCAGATAATTTGCCTCAATGATTAATATAGACTGCCTTGACTTTATTTTTGATGAAAAGATTTGGAAGCCTCTATTTCTTAAAAACTTATTTGAAGAGCAACTGATCATTTAGATTTCCTTCATATAGAATCAGTTCTTGTTGCCATCAGAGAGGATCACGGGTTTAGGACTCTGCTTTTGGTATTCATATGTATGCTGTATGAGTTCTTGTGTTTCTAAGCCTTTGGCCAGGTTCAAAATCTTTGGAAGAAGCAATCAGCTTAATGGCAACTCCCATACTTGCTGACTTGTCAGCCTAGAGGTCCCAAACTGAAGCAAACGTTATAAATGGAACATCAAAATTATGTTTAGCACTGATGTTGATCTTGTTATCACTTCCTTTGGACACTCATGTGAATGAGTCTTACAGTTCTGTGCCTGATTTCCAGAGACTAGATCCTCTTATAGTGACAATTGCATGTTTCCACTTTGTATGGTTCAGCTTTTAGCACACATTGCAGTAATTCATGCTTATGAGTTATGGGGCAAGATGGTGATCATTTCCATGCTCCCATCTCACAAATTTACTGTGCTAACTTCATTATCAAACAGCCAAAAATTCTTGAGCCTTCCTATATACCTGATTATCAGGGTGGTCACCATGACTGTCACTCAATAGTTGTGACCCTGGCCTTTTACAGGAGGGAAGCCTCATTTAAGACATTTAAATATTTCTCATTAAATTGAATGGATTTAATTAAGGGAATACATAGTTATTTTCACATGTTATAGAAAAAGAGATTTCTTTGTAGTGTATACATTTTTAGAGACAAATCTTTTCTGAGGTAACAGAGTGCAGAGTTTCTTAAGTGTTTTTTTTTCTGTGAAATCCTGTTTTTTCATTATGCTATTTACTCTAAGAGCATACCTTGGTAAGGAAAAAAATTATGTGAAGATTCAATACCACCTGCTCCAAGATTAAATAAAAAAGCTCCTATGAAAAAAAGATAACCTACATTGCCAGAGCAGAAGGGGTCAAACAATAAAATACCCATTGTCTGCTGTCAAAGCAAATCACACTAACAGGTTGCTATGGCACAGGCATTATGAGATACTTGATAGCAATATTTTTAAGATGAGAAATCTATATTATCTACCAATAAAGGCAGTATGGTGAGAAATATTTATTCGAGGTTATGAACATGCATCAAGGAGCAGGTAGGTGACATATATTGCCTAGCATGTGACTTCAATTTCCTGTGATCAAAATTAGGCATGTTTTTTTTCTCCTCGAAGTCTCTGATAAAAGCACTGCTTGATAATGTTGTCTACTTTGATCAATATATTTAGGAAAGACTTTTGACTAGTTTCCTGAGGCCTCATGGTAATACAAGGATGGTCTGCATGCCCCCCTCCTGGAGCTGAGCTGCCAGCTGAGCAACATCAGTGAGACAACTGCAGCCCCATCAGTTTATTCTTGGTTTCCACCGATTCAGTGCTGAGTCATGAACAATTCCATCTTTCTTCTCCCTAACCTCTTTCATGTGATAGATACTCTGAGAAGATATGAAGTAATCAAGCCCCATAGTCTCAATCACAGAGGGGCAAACATTATTGCTTATGCATGAGGCACATTTGAGTAGGGGAAGGGAAAAATGTTCCCTCATTTCCTTTTCATTCACTAGCAACTTGACTGTGTGAAACCAAGCCCAGGAGACAAAATACCTTTTTCTGTAGTTAGTGGTGAAAGTACAGGAACAGGGATGGAACAGGATTTATGACTTTCTAGACGAGATTCAATACTCTTGTATGTTGCTTCTGGGTAATTACGATGTTCATGAATGACCTTAATTTGCAGGGAGCCCAGGATAGTATTTCCTTGCCATGGAAGGTTTGCAATATGCTTCCTGCTGCACAAAACCCCACAATCCCCTACCCCAACAAGATGGCTTAAGTCATTGACTGTCTCTGGACTTCGGAGTTTTTTGTCTGTGTTTTGTGTGGTTTTGTTTCCTATGAAAACAATCATAATCTAATCTGGGTCTTCAGGCAATAGCCTACTACCAGTAACTATTAAATCTAAGCCTCTAGTACTTTGCTGCCAAATATCAGGCTGCTGAGAATATTTTGCAAGGAAGATATTGTGTAGGGAGGAAGAAATGACACACAGGGAATAGATCTGATTAAATAAGCTGAACCACAATGTCACCTTTAGACCTGGACCATTTCATTATCTTGATAACTGCTTTTGGAAATTTAGGAGTATACTGTTAATAAGCAGGCAGTGAGTTTGTATGTGCAGTCAGATTTGTAATTGCAAAATTATGTTCTTGAGATTTTGCGCTCTTTTTTTTTTTTCACTCTCCACATTTTCACAATACATCATACTTTTCACTGTGTTTCTAAAATTTCACAGAAACTTCTGAGATCTCCATTCTCCCACTCCACGCCTCTTGGAATCTGCACGTCTGAGCAGAACCAGAGTTTGCATTGCCAATAGAGCAGACATGGAAATGAAACACTTCTGATTTCTCTCACCCAGAATTTTTTAGCTAGAGTCCATCTGCTCACCAGTGCCTATTTAGGAATGCACAACACCTTTTCCTTCTTCCATAGCAGCCAAACTGAGCAAGAGTGGGTGGAAATATTAAAATGACATTTTTGAACTGAACTGTAACTTTTTATTAAATGAGAGGGAGAAAAAAAAAGTGACATATCTCCTTTATAGATTCTGAGCTGGAGTTGAATTTATCTGTTAAAATAATCATGGCTAATTTTTCAGAAGTGAACAAAATTTTGCCTCTCATCTCTGACATCAAAAAGTAGCCTTTTGAGTAAAGCCAAACTGTACAAACTGTCATATTGACAAACTGTAGCCTATTATTAGAAAGAAAGGATCATTTAATGACAAAAACCAGTTTTCACATAGATTGCAAAATTCTGCTTAAAAATGGAGGACATGATGTGGTTCTGCTAGTAGCTAGAAAGGTTAGACTTTTAAAAAGTTGATTTTCAAGTGTTCCTCTGAAAATTTTTGCATGTGATGTTTCACACAGAAAAATGTGAATGCAAAATCTGGCACTGGTTATGAACTCGGAGTTAGAGGCAACAGTCAATGGGCCTGAATTTTGAATGTAAACAGTTTGAACAAGAGATATTACTTCACATTTCTTTCACTGATCTGTTGTAGAACAGGATTCGACCACTTTCCCACATGTTATAGTGAACATTTTATTCCTCTTATCTGGAATAATAAAATTGACATTATACAGAGCAATTGCTAGGCATGTTCATTTGCTGCAGCTTTCACTTCAAATTGTGATGGCTGTGTCATACTCTGCTGCTTTTAAAGACCTATCTATATTGTGCACTTTTACTGCTTCCATGCCTGTACTTCTTAGAATAGATGTAAACCCATAAGCACTGAGTATGTGCTGTCATGAAGAATTTTATGCAACAATATGCTTACATCCTTCAGCAGCTACAGTGAATGCCACAATAAAACTTGTACTGTTGTAAATATTGTCTAAGGTACAACGAGGAAAAAAATTTTACCCATCACCTGAAAACTGGACTCTTCAAGGTATCATGAGACACATATCTGAAGATCAATGCCCCCTAAATCATTAATTATCTTGATGATGTTCAGCATTAATAGAAAAGTGAGCTAGATAAATATACAAGACACCTGCAACAACTATAATTGCCAGAAATAGCTTTGGGTACAAAACACCACTTCAAATGAGACTTTGTTTAGTTGGCTATCTTTGCAATTTCATCTTGAAAATTACATCTGAGAAATCTGTGTACTTTATCTGAAGGCATCATAACATCATGCCTGAGATTGGAAAAATAATAAAATAAAATGACTGCATCCAGTGATGTCTTCCATGAAAAATTGGTTTCCAACACATCCTCATTTAGTGATGTCTGTTACATAAGGAGCCTATGTCTGGAATTCAAATGTGGAAACAACTAGAAAGAATCCTCAGGTTTTAAAGAAGAATGCAGATAGACATTTTTAAAGATAATTAATCTTATCACCTAAGTGTTTAGTCTGGATATAGAAGATTATGTTATTAGGCATTTGTGTGTAGCTAGAAATTTTCATTTGTATAATTGATTTCCATATCTAAAGCAGTCACCCTAATCTGCCCTCATAGGTAGAGCATGTATGCAACACTGGGGGGGATAGGTCACCCTGTAATGACTCTGCATGTGCTCATTTACCTCCACTCTTTGGAAAAGGAGGCTAGCTTGACTAGTTTAGACAATGAATTATAGAGGTCAACTCCTTCCACAACACTCTGAGTTTCCACACATATAAAACTGCCCTATTGAGCAGAGTTTTTTGTTCAGAAGCATACCTTTTCTTTGAGATGTAAACAGCAATCAGGTGTACCTAGCACATGCCAAGTGCTAATAGGTGTAGTTCTTCAGGTACAACTTATTCATTGACTCATCAGGTATATATGCAGTGCATTCCTGCTACTGTGTAACATCTCCTTTTCCCTCCACTCAGAGCTTGAGTTTATACAAAAAGAAAAAAAAAAAAAAAAAGACCAGAAATTGGAAAGATTTCTCTTTGTTTTAGTCAGCTTCAGACAGAAACTTCAAAGTACCCTGAAAAGGCAAATACTTCCCTTACTGAACACATAAGCCTTGCTGTACCTGAATTATGTAAAGTGACAGTAGAACTGTTTGTTCTGAACTGCTCTTTTATTCTAACAATTTTTTTGTGTGTGCTTTTCTGCCTCAAATGCCAAGTTACAACACGTTGACATGCTTAATATTAATGACCAAGTGATAAACAATGGGAGTCAAATGGTCTGCAGATTTTGATTATACTTATGACACCCCTTTGAACAGGACATTTTGCATAAGTTACTCCTTTGGAAAGCATCAGCTTGCCATTCTTCTTTCAGGCAGGACATAGCCCAAGTAATTCACATGCCTCTTTGGTATGTGATTCAAGGAGTGGCTAGTAGTTGTTTTTTTCTATATTTTATGGTACATTATTTTAGTGCCATTATTGAAAGGCTTGAAAAAAAGTTCTTACCTTTAAATATGGATGTTACACTTGCCTGTTAAAGTAGGTAGCACTGAGACTCAAAACCACTATAGTGTGTTGGGTCAGAGATGCAAATGTGTTACTTTAGGTTTGATTGCTAAAGACCTCTATATAGTGGAAGTTCTGATTCCTTGCCTTGCAGATGTTGCCCCTCAAACTATTTCCTTGAATCATGAGCTGACTTGTGGACTACACTTGCAGGAAAACCTGTCTAAATTTTCCACTATATGAGATTTTTTTCAATCCCAAATATCTCAGAGCCAAGGAGTGACAAGTCTTTAAAAATCTACACTACTGAGCAGAAATTCCTGTTACCTTGGAAATACAGAGAAACAGCTGAAGCTAAAAAATTATCTGATGGTATCAGAGAAAGGGTTGCTGTCTGTTAAAGAACCTGGAATAATACGGCTATTTAACATTTATATCACATGTTCACTACAGGTGAGGTATGTCAAAATTATTATTATTGCTAGCCCCATTTTCCAAAAAAGAACATTAACTTTGCAAAGTTGAGAGACTTAAAATGAGGCTCCAGAGTACATACAAGTCACTGCTCACACAAACTAAGACTGTACATGAAAAAGTTTTCCTCTACAACATTTAATGAACTCTAACATAATATGTTAATAATTTTTAAAAGCAGCATAGCTAGATTTAAGCTTCAGTATTTACCAGATGGTGCAAAGATTCCTGAGTTTTGCTTGTGTACAACTAATAGTAGTGGTAGTGCTTGTTACTCGTAACCAGGATAACTTCAGGTACCAAAAGCAATAGAAACAGGAGAAACAGACTTAACATGCTCAAGTGTATGTAATAAAAAATGTGAAAATATAGTATGGTTCCTCTAGGTGGCAAAAGCCAAGATTCATAAATATAAATGTTTAAGTACTTTGCATTTGAAACTCTCAGGACAGTTACATGGGAGAAGGCACAGACAAGCTCAAACACCTCTGTTTTCTTCTGTCTGGGCCTCCAACTTCTTTCTCTGACATTTCCCTCATCTTGAAGATAGGGCAACCAAGCAAATTACATGCACTGTGACACACCTTCACAGACACATTTAGATGCAGTTCATGCGATTTCAGCACCTATATCACTCCTTGATTTCCTACCATTTTGAGTATGACTAACTTCTCTTAGTTTAGATACCTAAAATTCTGACGTCTAGATCTGAGCTAGTCACTCTAGACTATCCCTGAAATCACTGGGGAAAAATAGCTTCAATGTACAAGCTATGTAATCCTAGGAAATGTGGCTAAGTCAGGTAAGATTTACTATGCTCTGGAGGATCCTATTCCACTACACTTACTATAAAAAAGTCTGAGAATGACTTGTTGAAATTCAGTTACCATAACTGAAATTAATTATGATTAATCCCATTGTTTATCACTCTTCATCCAGCCCTTACATCTCAGTCAGAGAAAATCCGGAATCAGTGTTTAACAAAGCTACAGAGGTTCTAGCAGCTGTTGTGAGAGAAAATAAGTCTTAAATTTTAAGGACCACAAAAGCTCAGTCTAACCTCTGAGTTCCTGGTTGGCTTTCTCTTGCTGTCGCTTTTTGGCGGTGCAAATTCCACACCCTGAAGGTCAGCAGGCCATAAACAACAAATAAACATATGATGGATCTGAAACAGCTTTGCTTTATTACATCAAATAAGTTACCAGCTAGTGTTTTCATTTACAGGATAGAAAACTTATTTTTTTCCACATTTGGAAAAAATGCTTGAAATAGAAGTTACTCCTATTCCATGCTACATGACAGTATCTTCTTAAAGTCTTTTGTATTTACTAAAACATCGGTGAAACATCTTATGTTTTCTAGGTTAGTATTTTACTCAATAATTTGCTGATTTCAGATTAAAATGGTTGCCATGTCCTAATGCCTATTTTCAGGGAACATTCATTCACAGGTAACGTATTAATTTTCTGTTACCTTTTCTAATGTAGGTCTTTCTTCAATAAAAATGACATTTTAAGATGAAAAAATGTATAAAGTTTCATTAAAAACACCAAAATGAAATGTTATGACATTTCAAAAACAAAGCATTTTCACTGAAAGAGATGTAAGTAAAATATTTTGACTTTTGAAAACCTCTCTTTTTTGACCAAAATTATTCACTTGAGTTCATAACCTTTTATAGAGATGTTCTGGTTTTGGCTGGAATAAAGTTAGTGTTCTTCCTAGCAGCTGGTACAGTACTGTGTTTTGGATTTAGGGNTGGCCGAAGGTGAGCCAGCAGTGTGCCCAGGTGGCCAAAAAGGCCAATGGCATCCTGGCCTGGATCAGGAACAGTGTTGTCATCAGGAGCAGGGAGGTGATCATGTCCCTTTACTCAGCTTTGGTGAGGCCTCAATTTGAGTACTGCATCCAGTTTTGGGCTCCTCACNGAATGATGTTGATAACATACTGAAGTTTTTGATGCTGCTAAGCCATGTTTATACTAAGTCAAGAACTTTTCAGTTTCTCATTGATCTTAGTAAAGCGTTTGACACAGTCGCCCACAGCATTCTCCTAAAGTAATTAACTGCTCTTGGCTTGGATGGGCATACGCTTCGCTGGGTTAAAAACTGGAGAGATGGCTGAGTCCAAAGAGTTGTGGTCAATGGAGTTAAATCCAGTTGGCAGCCAGTCACGANTGATCGCTCTCTATAACTACCCGAACGGAGGTTGTACAGAGGCAGGGATTGGTCTGTTCTCCCTAGTGGAGAGTGATAAGATGAAGGGAAGTGGATGTAAATTGTGCCAGGGGAGCTTCAGGTTAGATATTAGGAAGAATTTCTTTCCTGAAAGGGTTATCAGCCATTGGAACAGGCTGCCCAGGGAAGTGGTTGAGTCACCATCCCTGGAGGTGTTTAAGAGACAGGTGGATGTTGCATTGGGGGGGCACCATTTAGCAGGTTGATAGGGCTGGGACAAAAGCTGGACTTGATCTTCCAGGTCTCTTCCAGCTGTAACTGCTCTATGATTCTACGATTCTATACTGCCCTGCCAATGGAGACTGGGAAAGCACAGGAAGCTGAGGAACTCACAGTGACCCAAGCCAACCAAAAGGGTTTACATCATGACCAGAATATAATCTGGGAGGAGTTGACTGGGGACAGTGCAGCTCAGGGATTGGATGGGCACTGGTCAGCTGGTGGTGAGCATTTTTACTATTCATCACTTGTTTTGTATGTTCTAGTAATCAGGATGATAACAATTGATTATAATAAAAATAGTTATTATTATTTTCCCTTCCTTTCTGTCCTATTAAACTGTCTTTATCTCAATCCACAAGTTTTACTACTCTTTTTTTCTGATTCTCTCCCCATCCCACTGCAGAGGGAGTGACTGAGCAGCTGTATGATGTTTCATTTCCCACTGGGGTTAAATCACGATAGCAGAAAATTTACTATTCATAGGAAAAAGTGTCACTCAATTCTACAAGAACATTGCCTAGGGAATAGGCATAGGCCCTATCTTTATTTTTTGCTAGTTTTCTTCTTGCTAGCCCTGGTGTTTTCTCACTTATCTCAGTGGTTTCTGCAAATCCCATCTTACCTGCCTAACTTACCCATCTGTTGGGAGTGTTATTTAACTCAGAGATGATAAAATACTTGGCAATAGTGCACACAAAAATAGGTGTAGCACTCACATAAATTTCATTTATAGTTAGCTCTTTGTGAAATGAGTTAAGAGAAGCATTACCATTTCATCGAGCCCATATAGTTAAAATTAAGTGTGTTTATGATGTTGAGAATCTTGTCCACAATTTCTGCTGTAATAAGTCAAGCTTTGAAAGAAATATAGACCTTCCCACACTTGTCCCTGAAATTAAAATGTTGCTATTCTAGTAGTAATCATTTTCAAATCTTCCTCTTTTTTAACAGTCAGCATTTGGAAGGCTGGGTCCAAGTTTTTCGTAGAACATTTCTTGAAATAACCCATTCTCCTTTTCATTCACTGGCTTTTGGAGAATTCTGTGTGGAGGATGACATTTTGTTTTTCTCAATAGCTAACAGATTTTTATTCACATATTATTCCTGTGAACTTTCAGTTCCTTGTCCTCATGGAATGAGCTGTCACTCACATTTTTAAATGACACTATATAATAGACTCATTCTCTCCTTAGGTGAACTGGTCTATTTTTTACACTGCCTGGTGCATTATAAGAATGTAGCCCCTTTCTTGTAGCTACATGCCATTTAACCTTCACAAAACTCTTAGTTGCTTGGTTTCTTTCAACAAGGAAATTCATTACTTTCTCCCCGTAAAAAAAGACTGTTGTTCAATCCCAGGAATAATTTATACCCAGCGTTAGATCTGAGAATGTTATGGATATGTATCCAGCTACAAGAAGATCATCAGGTAATTTTGATTCTCTAATAAAATAGGCTCAGACTGTGGTCAGTTGAGTTTCTGAATTACTACCTTTTTTTGTGAATGCTATATATTATTCATGCAGTAAATATCTGCATGGTGAAATAAAATAGCTACCTACACTGTTTATATAATCCACCTCCTCTTCCTGGGCTACTCTAATATGCTTGCAAGGAGAAAGCATGTGTGATTGATGTTTCCAGCATTTGTTCTCTATGGAGCAAGTTTTGACACAGACACTGTACCAATATTATATTTATAATAACAAATGTGTTCTACTTTGCAGCATGTGGTGCACTCTCAGTGCTTACTAAACAAGGTCAGCACTTACATAGCTATAAAATGGCTAGTGGTTTTGTTATAACATGTTAACAAAAGATAGAAATTAATCTTCGTCATTACACTGATATGATGAGAATATAAATAGATAGAAAACTAATGGGAACCAGGATAAAAAGAGGTGAAATATTAAAAAGGAGTGTTGAAAATTTAGTCTGTCCAGGCTAGACTTTTACCTTATTTATTCACAGAATAGGATGGGAAGTTATCCTCCCTTCTCCAAAAAACACGTTTAAAGTATATGAAGCAACTTCTCTCAGGCACTGTTCTTTGAGAAAGAAATGATGATTTCCCCTAGGCTTCAGAGTTATTTATTAATTATGCAGCCAGTGAGGGGCAAGGACAAAGGAAAGGCTGCCTTGCTCATCATCAGTCCTAGTAACAACCTGAATTAGTGCTTAGACAGTGCTGCCTAGTCCTGTCCAGACCAAATATCCAGTTAGAAGGGCTCCTCTGGGGTATGACTCCCATCTCATCAATGTGTAGGCTAAACAAAAATTTAAGAAATACTATCATTTTAAAGGATTTTTGCACCAACATAGAGAGATCTTGTATATTTTGCTAAACCATAAAAATAATTATTTGATTCAATCTGTGGAAGAATGCAGGAACATATCTGCATAGCTGTAGCATATCCTATAAATCATATTGGTTTTCAGTTATTAACAGCTAGAATGCATTATTATTAGGTTAGAAGGCTCAAGGACATTTGGGATCCACAGAGTTAAGCAGCAGCTAAAGCATTTTTGAGGTTTGAAATTTACTCAGATACCTATAATCATTTGTGATTCCAGCCCTATATATGAATCTCACACCAGATCTTGGCAGACACCCACTGATCTGAATTCTATTGGGTAAAGATATTAGAAGTCAACAAATACCTAGTGTTCATCTGGAATATGGAGAATGACAGCAGCAATAGGTAAAATAAACAATAGTGGCAGGCTGCTAGGCATACTTCACCTAAAGGGATTCAATTTTGAATTCTCCAGTTGACAGCACCAGGTACATTCCTTTTCCAGCATTTCTCAAAAGGCACTGGAGACAGGGAGACTATAGATAACTCATTAGGATTGGTTCAATGGAAATTAAATCCTCTGTACTCAACAAGATGCTCAGGTTTAGCACTTCCACTGCATTAATATTTCTGTTGAAGGTAATACGAGTCCCTGGTGTGCCTATCATTAATTTGAGATTTGCAAATAATCCCATTCATTCCAAAATGTGTATTTTTAAAGTTTTTTTTTTGTAATTCTACTGGCTTCTGTGGGACTATGTGCCTGCTTAAAATTAAGCACATGCTTCTGTGCTTTGTTGGATTTCAGCTTTGGATTTAGTAAAAGCTTAAAGAGTGACAATAATAATAACAATAAAACTGCTATAATTAAGACAGTGACACTAAGATGGTTACTGCTGTGGCTACAGTGAGCGATATATACCGTAACATAGTGCATAGTAACAGTAATTACACACTTCACTAGTTTTTATTGTAATGTATGCTATAGTGTAACTTAATTTCCATCTTGTGCATATTAACCCAAGATACATTTGGAGTGTTTACTACCTGGGTTGCTTTAGCAGGAATGAGGATTATGTGTTTAATGTGCATGTAGAATAAAAATAACATTTGCATTACTTATATGGAACTAGGAGTTATAATGAAGCCTTGCATCTTCTAACAACAGAACTTCAGAATATTAAACTATTAAAACAGCCTGCTTTGAGACTATATTCAGGCAAAATTCTTTGCTTTATAACCCTACAGTCCTGAGTTCCTAAAATATTGCTTTTGTTGTCAGACCCCTTCAGGCAAGAACTCATTATGTTCTCTCTAATCAATGTATATAATTGCAAGGCAAACAATGCTCAGCTACAGTGTTGTCAAATTAAACCCAAATTCACATACTGTAACTAGTTAAGTATTTGAGTGCTTCAGCAATTTATGTTATGTGGGGCACCCAAGCAACTTGGCTGTATTTAAGAGAATATCATTGCTGTAGCCCCCTTTTCCATCTGTAGGGTTTATAACTCAGCTGTTTTAATTTGCTTTGGGCTGAACAAAGGTGGTATACAAGCTCTTCAGCGAGATGCTGTAATTCTCCCTCCATTATACCGTGAAAAATTAAAGTGCTGCTGGTTGAGCTGGTTTCAAACAGTTTTTCCCTCCAGAATAGAAATGGATCCTTGTTTGCCAGTATAAGAGGTTTCATTCAAATCCACCAAATGAAGAAGTGTACTGATTTTTAACACCAGTGTTGTGCAACTCAGCAGTTCTGCTTAGTAGCTGGTGCAAAAATTTGAATGGTAAAACAGGTAAACCAAGCTCTCTGCTGATATCAATGATGGCAGCTGAGTTTCCAGCTCATTTTACCCACTGTCAGTTACAAAAACATACTTGTCCATCTTATTTATTCCACTTTCCCAAGCTGTTCATTTCTTTAGTTCATAAGAATCTGGCCATGGGTTTGTGTCAGGTATTTCTAGACTTGTCTTTGCTCTCAGACTTCTTATTTGTTTGTATAGGTCAGAAACCATGAATCAGATATTTTTGCATGTGCAAACTGATGGCTAAAAAAAGTATTTTATTCTGGGACTGATAGTCAATGATTTTCTGTCTCATCAGTCATTTGGGAGACTGATATTTCCCATGATTTTGACAATACAGACATAGAGTTTAAGGCCAAAAACGACCATGGGGTATTCTGCTATTATAGCTAACTATTTCTAACCGTATATTTTTTAGTCTTCATATACCCCTGTGAAATGGGTAGATGACTGTCTTTTTTTAACTCTTTTTCTGACTATTTCTTTCTGGTATCTATGAAGAGTCAGTTTCTTGTGAACTTTCCATTGATTTACTCTTGAACACTTTCTGATTAGTTAATTATAACTAATAGAGTAGTTCCTATACACAGGTTAACATGCAGCCAATATGTAGAATGTCATCTGAACTAATGCTCTTGTATAGACAGCTTACTTGCTAATAAATCACTTTCACCTATACTTACACGGGTTTGGGTTTTTTTGCTTACCCACAAAAAAGTGAATTTCTAAGCCAATTGCCACTTTTCACATTTCTTTCAAGTCTATATTAGTGCTCAGTTTCCTACTTTAACCCATGCTGAGAAGATCTGACTATAGCAATAATGCCACTGACATCATTGGAATCATAGGATAGAGGGAAAACTTTTCAGCTGATTTTGGATTCCTCATTTGAATATATAAAATTATTTAGTTTTATGTATGAAACAGGCTCTCCTCACTTTGATATAAAGCAACATGCAATAATTTAAAACTGATTAATCTTAAATTTGAGAAAAACTAATGAGTTTATTACTTGTCATATTCTTGAAGGGTCATAATAGATTATGTATTCACATAGATCTGTTAACATTTTAAATCACAATTTTGATTTGGGATTTATGCTACTAAATTCAATGGTAATTTTCCTCTTTTTTGTTGTTGTTTTTCCTGCTGGTTTTTTGTTGTTGTTTGTTTCTTTGTTTTCCTTTCTCCTCCCCACAAACTGCATTTATTCCAAGATTCTTAAGGAAATATGTTTTAATTCTAGTTTGCCCTTCATGACATCTTCATCTTTTTTTCTTTCTTTTTCTATTGCACACATCTTTCTGTGTGTGCAATACATGGTCCCACAGCTGACTGATCTAGCTGTGGGGCTGAGAACAACATGGTCTCTGTGAAGCAGAACTAATTAGTACAGATATAAAATTGTACTGAGGTTTTCAGGACCCAAATGGCCAGCTTTGTAGACTGCTGTCCTGTGCCATGAAGTCATTCATGTTCAGGGAGTCTTTAATATGGTGCAGCACCACACCAGGAAGGTACATGTGTTCTCCTGAATTTGGGGTGGTAGCATTTATAGTTTGCAAAAGTTATTTTATATTTTCACATTCATGTGAATGTTAGTCTAGCATAGGAAAAAATATCGTTAGGGCTGCAGGCAGATGTCTAGATCTTTCCTTTCCCCTGGTTTGAAATTAGACCAGCTGATCAGAGGAGTAAAACTATTTGGAAGTGACATGGGTGGAGAAATAAGACATATGGGAAGATAAAAATGTGGTCAAGAAATGGAAAAAGGAAAAGTCAGGTTTGAGAAGCATGTATTTGGTGCTGCCTGAGGATGGTGCTGGGCAGCCCTGCTCTTCAGCACTGGGGGACGATATAACAAACCTGTACCACAACTGTGGAAGCAAAGTGCTTTTCCTGGATGGCTGGAAAACACCAGATGTAAATCTCAGTTCACAAAATTGTTTGCTTATATAAGAAATGTACATAGGGCCCAACAGTCTTGATGTGGAGGTTGTCGGAGTGGTAATGGACTTACACTTATGACAGTAAATTTGATCCTTAAGTTTCCAAATGCTAGGGAAGAAGTAAGCTTTCCACAGGGATGTCTGAAGTTTCAAAATTGCCTGTGTTCTTTTTTTCTCTCTCATATCTCTGACACCTCATTCATTCTCAATATGTCTTATTTTCCCTGTGTAGACCAATTCTGTAGTCTTTCTTCATGCTCTCTTGCATCTAGCCTAGTTTCTGCTGTGGAATTAACTAATCATATTTTTCTTTTGCTAGGGGTAAGGGCTTGTTCTCTGAGACTACAATCTTGTAATTAAAGAAAGCTTACAATGCCAGTGTCAATCACACTGCTCCGAAAGTGGATAGCAATGACCTCAGTTATGTTCCGTTACACAGCACCTTTCAGGCTATGATCAGGAAAATAATACCTTAGGGACGCGAATCTGACTCAACCTGTAACTAACAGTTTAAAAGATGCCCAGACTTCTGCTCCTGATCCATTCTTTTCTGTACTTTACAAGATAATAAGCACATATAAAGTATATATGAAAGATTTGATTTTCTGTTTTTCCTCAAAATATTCTGTGCTAAAAATGCCCCCATTCAGAACCTCATTTTGTCACTACATTTTTGGGCTTGCTTGTTCATGATGAATAAAACTTTTTATATCATTGAAGATATTTTTTTCCTGTGTTTGACTTTATTTGTAGCTTAGAAAAACGTAAAACCAGAATTAATTGCAAAGTCTTTTCCAAATTGTAAATTACGTTTCATTGTGCAATAGTTCTAGATGTAGTATGACCTAAGTCTATCCCACTTAACTTGAATCAAAGTAACCTTGTAGTTAGTAGATATATAAAAGCTTCCATAATAAATGGAGCAGTGTATTTAGGAAATATGTTTAGGACTGGTTGCAGCATTACACTTTCTGTTACAAGACTTTCAGCTGTGCTAGCTGAGCTTTATCTAACTCCAACCATTCAGGCTGAAATTTCCTGCTCCTGATTATTCCCTCCAACTGATTTGTTTTGAATAATTTCTGTCAGATCTATCCAGATGTGTCTGGGAAGGATACCATTGTTAAGTTTATTGTTCTAGTCATACTGAAAAAGCTTATCAATACGTGAGAAATCTTAGAACATGGAATCATAGAATCATAGAACAACCCGAGTTGGAAGGGACCCACAAGGATCATCAAGTCCAACTCCCATTTAGGCACAGGACAACCCCAAGGTCACACAAGGTGACCAAGGGTGTTGTCCAAGTGTCTCTTAAACTCCACAAGATTTGGAGCCATGACCACCTCCCTGGGGAGCCTGTTCCAAAGCTCCACCACACTCTGGGTAAAAATTTTTTCCTAACATCTATTTCCTAACATTCCATTCTTAGGTGCATGGGGTTGCAGACATGTCTCTAAATCATAAGACATCCACAGCTGGCAAATTTCTTAGTGTTAAAAAAAAACCACAAAAACATGTAGATATTGCAATATAGTTGCATGTAGATGTTGCAATTACAGTCTTGACCCGTGATACAGATATCAAAGAACAAAATAGTCATTCCACAGAGCTTTTTAGATAAAGAACAACAAAACCCTCCCCAATAAAATCAAGAGGTATTTTAACTTCCACTTTCCCTTCCTCCCATCCTAGCCATCCTAGCATGTGAAGAGGGAAAAGAAGACACTACTTCAAATAT
This sequence comes from Bucco capensis, assembly GCA_013396975.1. Classification (NCBI taxonomy): domain Eukaryota; kingdom Metazoa; phylum Chordata; class Aves; order Piciformes; family Bucconidae; genus Bucco; species Bucco capensis. The sequence continues at coordinate 156,782 of VWZO01015166.1, forward strand.
CCTGTCTTTCAATACTGAAGGTAATTCTCCCTCTGCCTAGAATTAATTCCATGCTCAGAAATGTTGATCTTGACCCCCAAATCATACAAGCCACAGTTAAAGAAGTGTTCTTTAGCAATTAATCCCACTACTACACTTTTGGGACACACGTAATGTTATTTGAGCATGCTGCAAAGGAGACCAAGGTAGGTAAATTCAAATATGTTATAGTCCACAAAATGAAATGGGAATTTGTTAGGTTGTGAGTGAAGACTACCTGGTTATGTTAGTGTGATACTTCTGTGAAGCCATCCTCTGTGTCTTTGTGTTCTATTTCTAGGGTGTCTACTGTGGAGCAGGCTCCAGTTACGATGCAGCTGTGATATGGGTCTCCCTGAGAGTGTTAAATCCATTCTCCACAACATACACTGTTTGAAAAGATTGCTTGTGAACTCTTTTTTTCCTGAATTGTATCAGTTTCTTAATACATTTATTCTGTAATTTGGTCTTCTATTACTCCAGTTCATACAACACAGGTATAAGTAGAGACATGATTTTCTAAGGAAAAAAATCCATTGGCTATATAGGAAGCCATGGTATTTGCTTAGAAAATTAAAAAAAAAAAAAGAAGCCTATTATTCACCTCTATATGTAGTGAATGCTATCCATGAACTTTTCAATTCATGTATAAAATCCTACCTAGGTCACAGGTTGGATTTTTAACAGTATGTTAAAGATTTTTTCTATATTTCCTCTTAGTATAGCCTCCATCTTTAGATTTTTAGATGTTTACTAGTGCTTCCAGAATATGTCAATAAAATACTTTTTAATGTTTTTGAAATTCATTTAAGTCCAAACATGCTGGGGCATCATTTGACATGAGTAGAAATTCCAAGACTATAGCATAAGACATCAACACAAAAGAAACAAAGTATAGCTTAAATCTTTCTGTATTAAGCCACTAGTTGGAGAAATATGCTAGATATTTTTGCCAAGTATTTCTTACTTAGGTGATAGAAATGATTAAATTTATGAAATTTGTTAATGACAAAGAGAGAGTTAAACCTAGGTGGAGCACAGGGTAAATTTTAACATTATCTTATAGAATCATAGAATGGTTTGGGTTGGAAGGGACGTTTGCAGGTCATCTAGTCCAACCCCCCTGCAGTGGGCAGGGATATCCCCAACTAGATCAGGTTGCCCAAACTGGAGAATTGGTTCAAAATTGACAAAATTATATTCAACAAAAAGTTATTGTGAAATACCTTGTGAAATAGATTAAGTACATACAAAATAAAGAGTAGCTGACTAAGCAAAACAGCTGCCAAAAAGCAACAGAGAGCTAAAATGGACTGTGAACTGAATACAATATCAACAATAAGACATTACAGAAAGGGCAAATCTCCTTCTACAATATAGGAACAGTAATGTTGAAGGGAGACAACCAGGTAATTACTGCTCACTATCTAGTGCTGGGGGAGGATGCACCTAGGGTACTATGTCCATTTCAAGAAGATGAAGATAAATTGGAGAGAATCCAAAGGAGGCATACAAGAATGATTAGAGGCTGGAAAACACCACCTCTAAGGAAATGTTCTAAATAATTAGGTTTGCTTATTCTAGAGAAGAGAGAATAGGGGTAGGAGAAAGATATTTTTTTTTTCATCATTTAATTGATTTTGTTGCCTTTTATTCCCTCTATTCTTTTGCCTACCCTCCGGAGAATAACGACAAATAAGGATTCCTTCAGGAAAGAGGAAAGAGGAAAAACTCTTTACGTTGAAGTTCTTTTTGCTCTATCCCACTCTAAAAATATGGTGAAAATTTAAAAAACTTGAAAAGTATAGAGATGATATGCATGAGGTATTAATGGCAACACTGAAACACAGTAGCACAAAATGGCTGAGGTTGGAAGGGACCTCTGGAGGTCATCTGGTCCAACCTTCCAATCCTCTGAGCCTTCCAACCCTTCTGCTCAAGAAAGGCTACCCAGTTATCTAGGCTCATGTCCAGACAGCTTTTTGATACCTCCAAGGAGGGCAACTCCATAACCTCTTAAACACACCTGTAGTACTGCTTGGTTACCCTCACAGGATAAAAGTGTTTTCTAACCTTCAGAGGGAACCTCCCATGTTTAAATTTATGCTCATCATTGCTCTGCCACGGGGCACCACTGAAAAGAGTCTGGTTCAGTCCTCTTAAAATCTTCCATTCTGGAATCTATATACATGGATAATGTCCCCCTCTAAGACTTCTCTTCTATAGAGTCCCAGCTCTCAGCCTTTCTTCATAGAGGAGATAATCTAGTTTTCAGCCATTATATCAGTAATCCATATGATACAGAAAAAAGAACAGAACAAAGCAGAATAATCTATAATAAAATATATCTATATAAAGTTAGCCAGTTTCATATTTGGAAGTGATTTGAGGAAATGTATCAGAATTTCCTGATAGAAATACATCTGACTGTAATTTAGTTTGTTCATTGGACTGATAAAAATTGTGACGTTCCTCACCTGCTTTGATTGGAGATCTTTCTTCTTTAGCATGAAAGTGGGATATTTTAGGTAAAACAAAAACAATGGTCACATAAATGACTGGGGTATTCCCCTTTTGATTTTTTTAACTATACAGTAATACGAAATTTCTATTAAAGAAAACTTGAGCTTGGTCCATACATAAAAATTGTATAAAAGTTGGAAACACAGTGAGTTAAAGATTCTGGATATTAGTCATTTCTAAGATTAAAGTAATTTTTCTTTTGCTGGTGACTTCACAGGTTGTGCTTCTAGAGTTGAGGTGAATATTAAATTCAGTTTCAATCTGAACGAGCTTCTGCCTAATCAAAAGGATTGCTCCAGTATTACTCTGGGAAGTAGATTGGCGTGAAAACTAAATAACTATTTTTGATAATAACAGAATTTCCAGTCGGCTTTGCACACTGAAACTGCAGTACTACCAGCTTCACAAAATGAAAATTCAAATATCCAGAAATAATATGCAGACTTACAGCTGCATAATCTTCACAGATAAAGTGTTTCCACACAGTGCCACCTAAAATTCAGGTTGTAAGGAATCATAACTCAGTCTGCAGTCACTGAGCAACCCATAGGTGTGTTGCTCAGAGGTATCTGTTGGAAAGTATATCACTGTGGAGAAAACTCCAGCTGGTGTAAGCTGGTCCTTGTCCTCCCTGGCCAGTCCTAGTACCCTCCAGAGGAAACTTGCCACATCTGTGTGTCACACAACTGCCAGTATTGGTATCTTTTGGAGCACTTTGGTTTTCTTTTGGCTCTGACACATTATTTTCTGGGCTATGGTTATCTCTGTTTCAGTTCAAAGGGACATAATGTAAAGGTTATGTCAGAGCTCATCAGAGAAGTGCTTTTGCAGCATTAGGTTGTATAACTCGTGCTGTTGCAAGGGTATGGAGAAGAAAGTGAAAACAAGGTGTGTAAGGGACAAATAAAATGATAAGTTGTTTGCCACAGTATGAGAAGATGACCTTTGGTAAAGCATAATGAAGGGAACAAGATATGCATACAGACCAAAAGAAAAAAAAACAATAAACATGGACCTTGGTTTGTATCTCTTGGATAGGACCGAATGTACAAGATTGATTCTCAAGGGCGGACAGCTGCTGGCCGCTGATTGTGACATGCAGCTGGCTGGAAACACCCAGTGCATACCTTGGCTCATGTGCACCAGCTGGGTCCGGTACTTTCTTATGGTTCTCTGTATAAAAGGGAGCCTGCTTCTTGTGGGGGGTCAGGGAGAGACCCAGCAGCATGGTCTTTCCTCCAGGGGATGTTTTTTGATCTTGTGATCCTCTGAGCCTACTGAGATGCTGCTCCTAATGCTTGGCTTTGCAATGGTCACCCTGGGTTTGCAATGATATGCTGTAACTGTATGTATGCTTGCTAGAATTATTTAAGTGTCTTTATAGCAGTAATGCTCTGGATGCTCAGCTTGGTGACGGTCACCCTGGGCTTTGTATGGTATGCTCTCTAACTGTAGGTATGCTTGTTAGAATTGCTTAGTGTCTCTATAGCATTAAAACTCCTTTCTTGCTTTGCTAAACTGCATGGTGGAATTCTGTTTGGGAGGAATCCCCATTACCGTGTTACACAAGGCTGGCTCAGATGCTGTTGTTAGAAGAATGTCACTGCAGAAGAGAAAATGAGTGATGTGATATAGCTCCATGTTGTTGATCTGGAGTGAATGCCATGATGATCTCATTAGTGTGTCTTTGTTTCTTCTTGGAACAGGTGAGCATCAGAACGGAACCCAAGAATTAGCATAGATGCAAATTGAGCATTTGGGGAAACAGACCTTTGAAGTGAAAGCAGGAGCAAGCCAAGGTGACAAAGCTGTTTGTCATTTTTTGCATCAAAGTTCTTTGGAAGTGCTTCTGGTCTGAGATGATTTCACTGTGCCTGGAGCCTCCCTTGGCTCCTCTCCCTAACCGTCACTTCACCTATTCAACTGCAAGCCCCCAGAGATCAAAGCGGAAGATAGATGAATGTAATGTAGTTGGAGTGGTCACAAGAAGTTGTTCAGACAGTTACATGTGTTAATAAGAGCAAGGAAAGTGGAGGAACCAAAAGAGAAAACCTGAGAAACTAGTCCTTTGGGGCTGTTGTGCTAGTGAGTGTATCTGTGTTGACTGCTCAGTCCTTGTGTCAGCTGCAGAAGCTACTGGAAGTGGAAGGAAGGATAATCCAGAATATTTGCCCCTTTGTCATGGTGCCTTACCCCAGAGAAATGCAGAGAGTGGATGCCTGTCTTGCACCTCACTTCCTTTTCCTTTGTCTCAAGAAAAAACAGAGATGAGAAAATGAATGAAGTAACTAAACCCCACCAACCTGAAACAGTGGAAATGGGGAGGTCAGATGGGGAAAGAGCAAGAAAAAAACTTGTTCTACTACAGAGAAACTCCAATTTTTCTTTTAAAAAGTCAAATAGATGTACAACAAATACACCACACACAGAGAAAACCATCCATAAGATAACTTTATTTCTGAAAATATCCTAGTCTGGAGCACTCACATTTTGATTAAGTTTCAGTTTAGTCATGCAGATGTGGCCGACTGTGAAACTAATTACAGAAATTTGAAGAGCACTGACACTTGTATGTAAATGAAACATGAGTGATGTTTTCAGAGTGGACAAAAAACCTGCAGTAACCTTCTGACCTATGTGAGTGGAAAAACGAGTATCTCATTTTAGGAAGACATTTTAAACAACACATACATACACAGAGACAAACCTGGGAGGCTTTAGAACAGGCTCTTGATAAAGCAATTACAATTTGCCCAGGAAAATGTGCTACCGTTGACTACATGAAGGATTGACAAGGCTCTAACTGTGCTGATGTTCTGCAAGGGAATTCAAAACATAGTGGAAAAAAAAAAGAAAAAAAAAAAAAAGATCAAAGACAGAAAATTGTGGAAAATCATTCAGAGTTCAAAGTCAGAACCCCCACTAAATGGTATATGAAGATGCAAAGCACCTAAGATTTTTAAAAGATGAAAGAGCTGTGATAGATTTCACTGCTTTGCAAGAGTTTGCAAGTGGAGCTAGAGTTTGCACAGCATGGACAAAGAGAATGCCAGCAGTATAATTAGTTCTGATGGGGTTTTTTTTCAAAGTAAGAACAGATAAAACTGCAGAAGAAAACATCTAAGCTATCAACTTAAAAAGTAAATGTATAATTTAATAATTTTAAGTTGAACAAGGGGCACAGAGTTATACTCTATCATAGTCTGTATGGCAGAAGGGCAGGTCTCATGTTTACAAAGATATGTGCTATGTTAGGCATTGTTATTGGAAGGCAGTTATTCCTCCTTTCTTCAGAGCAGTAGACCTTTGGATACATAAGGGAAGCCAAAATACTATTGGAAAGAGTGCTTTTGGCACTGAGCAAAAAGATGTAAGCTTTATGATTAAAACTTTGCAATTTAGGGAACTCTCTCCCCAAAGGGACCATGAAAACTAAATATATGGTTAAATAATGAACTCAGAAAGTTACAAGTTACACTTACACTGTGTATGTGTGTGTGTGTGTATCCTCATTTTCAAGTGGAAACAAGTTAAGCCTCTGGTCTCATCAGGGAATGAACTGTCTGGGAATTCAAGGGATCAAAGCAACTGAGGATGAGTTAATTTATAAGAAATAAAAAATTCCCAGTAGGATCAGGAATAAAACTGGCAGAACTTAAATGTCCCCAAGTTAATCAGTTTAAGAGCTGACAACATGAGTGTACTTAACAGTAGGAAAAAAAAAATATATATATACACACACATAGCCTTTCATCTTCTGTATATACACTCAATATAACAATATGAATTTGCACAGTTCACATTTAACATTCCCATTGGGACACATTGTCTCTGCCTATTGTTCTATTACACATGAGCTGTAACTCTTCCTCAAATCCAAATTCACCTACCACACAAGCAGTTTAAAAGTAAATATGCCAGCAGGGAGTATTAAGCTTTTAGAGAGCTCATAAATACCGTCCTCAGCTGGCATAGGGGCAGATTGTTCTTCATGAGATGTGTGTGGATCAGGCACATGGAAGTCAGGAGAAGGGACACTTTAGTTCCTCCACGGTTCTTATGACCTTTGCTCTTTCAAAAGATGGGGTAAAAAGGTTTTGAACTCAAGTATGGTTTATGGGGCTTGATGTATTTAAGCCTGCTCTGAAACTTTTCTGTGGCTCATGACATAGGCTTGTTTACAGCCTCTTCACATTGTCATTTGGACTGTATTAAGAACCTGAAGTGTTTCATAGGAAGAGAAAATGCATTTTTGATGAGATTGTGTGGCTGTGTACATGGACTTTTGAAGAAAACATGACTAATGGCTCTGAGGTCTCTGCAATGACTGAGGTGGTATGGTATTCTGGTGTAAAACAACCAAGACACTAAATCCTTGAGGAATGGAAATAATGTGCCTGAAAGTAAAATGAAAAGAATTGTACAAAGATGTTACAAGACTTTGTGTCTGGGCATTAATACAGAAGATACAATTCAATAAATATAAATTTAAGAAGTCATGCACATGGGAAAAATCGTTTAATTTTTACATGTGGAATGAGGAACTCTGATCTAATCATTGCCACTCAGGAATGAAATCTTGGTATTATAACAGCTTTTCCTTTGAAAATTTCAGCTCTACTCTCCTTAATGATCAAAACCCAGTTAGAATACTAGCAATGTTTTAGAGTACAATAGAGAACAAATAGAGTGCATGATGACCTATAAGCTATTGCATCATATCAATTATCAGTGGCAGTAACCTTATAATATATACTTACACTAGATAATGGCATGTCCTTGTATAGCTCTGGCTAGTGGTCTGGTTTGTCACCTGCGGAATAAGACAGCAAGATTCTACAAAGTTCATAGAATAACAAGAAAGTTGTTAAAATCATTGAACAGCTAACTAAGCACGCTGGAAGATAAATTTCGTCTTCAGCCTGGAAAAACTGATACTTGAGGGGGCTGAGAGAGATCTGAGATTGAGATCAGTAAGGTTACAAACAGCACAGAGAAGATAAGTTAGTCACAGTCTATTCCAGGATAAAGCTGGAGAAAGTTGGACATTAAAACAAGATAGCAAGAGACAGGGTTGAGGTGGTCTTCAAGTGAATCATAGAATCATAGAATGGTTAGGGTTGGAAGGGACCTCTGGAGGTCATCTAGTCCAACCCCCCTGCACTGGGCAGGGACATCCCNAGCTCCTTCAGCCTGTCCTCATAGGAGAGGTGTTCCAGCCCCCTGATCATTTTTGTGGCCCTCCTCTGGACCTGCTCCATCAGATCCATGTCCTTTCTGTAGATATGTATGTAGATATGAATGTAGATATGTAGTGGAAATTCCTATCATCGGATACTAAAAGTTTATGTGCATTCAACGCACAGTTGGACAAATTCATAAAAAAGGAATTCCTTGGGATTCTTAAATATAAAAAAAAAAAAAAACACCTCTGGTTTAGAAGGTCTATGACTGAAAATTGCTGATCTATAGGAGAATACTGTGGAGACATACAACATGAATTTGCTGTTGTTATGCCTTTTTTTGCAGACATCCAGTCCTGGTCACTACTGGAGACAAATTTCTGAGCTAGATAGACCTTTGATCTGATCCAAAAATGGATACTTCGTGGTTTTTAATATCTGCAGACAGATAGCAACTAAGACCAAGGCATGAATGGCATGATTTTACGATCATGCAATGAAAGGACAGAGGGTGGGGCAAGGAGAGTTAGTGGGAACACCCACTACATTTTGTAGATGCATGGTTCTTCATCTGAACTTTTTGTTTAGAATCCTCTTATAGTCAGTTCAGATCTAGTCAATACAGTCTATGGAATTTAAGCTGTGATTCATCTGGTCAAAAATCATTGCCTGTTTTAAGAGGACATGTGTTCCAAATTCGACGGATTGACTAGCTAGAACTGATGGAAGCTGAGAGTAATGTGTTCAGACAGAGAAACTTATATTGTACATGACTCAGTCAATTGAACTTCGAGACCTCCTAGACTGGGTAACTTAAAAGAAATGCATGTCTATCATAACTAAGATAACTTGGTAGCATGACTATGTAAAGTTGTTCAAAAAACAGGGTATGCAATTTTGTTCAAGAGAACAAAAAGTATAATTACACAGATGTCTGCCTTCTCTCACAGATGTCCAGAACTATGACAGGAAGAATAAAATCTGAAAGCACAGAATTTTAGCTCATACTTGTTACTATGATATGAGGTAACTTGAATATGAATAGTTAGGAGATTTGGAGTGGGAGGAAGAAGGAGTAATAATAATAATAAAAAAATCAAATATACTTGAATAAAGAAGGGAACTTTGGCTTTGTTATGTCTGTAACTTTAGAAGGATAATGTTAGTTGATGAAAAGCACTTACTGTGTTGGATGAAAGGGCCTGATGGTTATTTCCTTTCCTGAGGTTCAGAAATAGACAGAATAAGTTGTGGCTCTCTGTAAACTGTGAAATTCCATTGTTAAGGACTTTTCTTTCAGCAGATAGATGGATTTGACTACACTGTCTTGCAGAGGCTTGCATTATATATGGTTGGTCAGACTGGATTGAACATTGAGACACTTTTCATCGCTTTTCACGATATTACAGAGTAAAACATTCAAGTCTGCAGAGCAACACAGTCTCTAAGCCCCTTCTCCTTAGAAAGCAGATCCAGCAAACAAACCTCATCTACAAATGTGTAGGTAGACTGAGTTAATACAATCTATTTTGTGAAAATTAAAATACAAGACAAAGTAGAAAATGTTTCCAGGTAATAATAATAAGCATTTTTTGGCAAAATGAGAGTGGACCAATCCTAGCTTTTATTATGAGGAATCTAGGCTAATTAAAAAAAAAAAAAAAAAGTGTCCAAAACCAAATTCATCAATTTATATTAACTTGTTAAGTCCTGCTTGTCTGATTACTCTCAAAAATGACAAGTAGTGAATTTGGCATGATTCCTTAAGAGGGGAGAAGTAAAACTGTGTTACAAATTATATTTTTTTCCTTGAAAACCAAAGATAATATTGCTTCAAAACCTTGGGTCTTTAAAAATATANCTAAACGAGCTCCATCTGCCCGGGTTTGGAATCAGGGTTGTCCTTCTCCTAGGATGACTGCCAGAAGGCTAATGAGCTCATCCTAAAAATATACTGCAACAGAAGAAAATATATCATCTCTTTTCAGGTATTCTGTGGCTGTTCAGTTTAAGGACTTCTGCATAGAACAATCAGAAAACTAGCGTTTCAAACCTGGAAATGATATACTCTGTCTGCTGATGGGTTAACGTGCCTATGCCTAGATGGCCTTATCATCACAAAGGACCATGTTTGGATCAACATCATATTTGCATACAAATATGTAATTTGAAGTTCTTATCATCTTAGACATAGATGTCATGCTCACAATTGTTTTATGTTATAATCTACTAATCATATGGGGATGCTTAATGCAACAGGAACACCATGCTGAACCTAGGAGCATTACATTAGTTACACTCATGATAAAGGTATGTAATATCTGCTCTATTCAGTTAGAAACTCCTTAATGTAACTTTCCATGAGAATATAGTCCTGCTGGATATTGATGCTGCCGTGGAGTATTCAAAATATTTTTAATATTATGCACAAACATAACCTCCCACCACCACTGCCTCCAGTGCCCTTACATAAGTCTGTAAAGGGACCATTAAAAATCCATTAAGCTTGTTAGTTTGCATAGCTTTCAGGGAATCTTACTAAAAGTTTTTCTATTTCAGCACTTAAGGGCTTCTATTAAACACAGCAATCTTTGAGCTGTAAGGGTTTACTGGAATGGCCCATTAAGTGAGAGTTTTCTAAGGGGGATTATGTCTGAGAGAAGGAGTGGAGATCAGAATTGTAATTGTACAAATGGGTTCTGCTTTCTGCATTTTGTTTTTAAAATAAAAGTGATTTCTGTTATCTCAAGAAGCCCAAAAGCAAAATAATAAAGAGTAAATGGATGGTGTCATGATTAAAGTATTTGTAAGGGATTCAGGAAACTGGTTTCAAGCATTTGACTTCATATTTCAGAAAAAAAAAAATCACTTAAGAACTGGTATGGAAGTGCTGAATATCTAAAGAGTTATGTCTATTTAAACTAGAGCTGTAGCTGTCGAGATGTCTTCAAATTTGCTTCTTTAATACAGAGTTAATAATATTTCCTTTTATCTCCTGTCTACTGGGGTATTAAACTTTTTAGGGTAGGGGCAAGTTCATTTATGACCTCTAGTTTCTCATGTGATTCTAAAAAAAATATTAAAAAGGGAAAATATGCCTGCCTGGAAGATCTTTTCACTTGCTTCATTGGTATTCACATAGAATACTGTCTTAAAAAAACATTGGATACTCATTTTAAGAGCATATACAACTATGCTTGTTCTCTCTGGCCATTTAGTCTTGCATTTTTACATGAGTTTTTTTTCAATGGCAATCACTGCCCTTGCATTTTGAAAGGAGATTCATAAAGACTCATTGCAAGCTATTGTGAGGATAGATTGGTTCCTCGATATGAGGTCTAGTGTTTGAATTGTTTGTTATTTCTGGGAAGGCATCAAATTCCTGAGATGGCATTGAGCTGCTTGTGGGAATATGCAGTACTTGACTGGAATAGCAAGTTTTCACATACATTTTCTTTGGAAAGTGGCATCTATCTTTAACTTTATGATGTATAAAAATCTGATTAAAGTTTTTCCAACTTTAAAAAGAAATACAATAATTTGTATTTGGTGTTTTCAAATAATTGAATACTTCCATGTTTTGCAATAAAAACTTGAGATTGGCATGACTACAGTCCAGGGGTCAGGAAGATGCCTTTCACTCTCCTCGTGTCTTCAATCCATTCAATTTTGACTGAATTGTAAGTTGCCAAAAATCACTCTTCTCCATCTGTGCTTTCCTCACTAGAGCTTGCTAGAGGCTGTCTGCTAAAATCCATCAGCATCCTATCAGTCCTGCCCATGCAACAGCATAGCATCTCATTTAAGTATGCCACAAAGAGGAAGCTCCAGATGGGATCATGCAAAACTGGTTCCCTTCCAGCTGCTCTTTCCTCATTTAAACAATACTGTGGGTTCATATGGAAGGGAGATTGGGCTGATAATATGACAAGGGCGTAAGTTTAAGTTTTAGTTTTTTCCATTAAGTTGCTTCTCTTAAATCTGTGCCTTTTACACTACTTATACCTCATCTAAAAATTGCACAATCTGGTAAGTGATCACTAATATAGAGCAGCCAAGATAAAGCAATGCTGTTCTGGTAAAAGAATCTGCCGGATCTTAGTGTAACAATTCTTGAGCACTTTACTGTGTTGTCTATCCAGTAAGAATATTCGTGCTTTTATAACGTCGAGTGCAAATTTCAAACCTTCAGGCTTGACCGTCTTAGTAAAAAGGACTTTTTTTCCTAAGGTACAAAAGGCAGACTGTTATTTGTTATCTCTTCACATGTAATTGCTTGCAGGCAATTCAGATACTTGAAGAACATTTAAAAGAAGGCAGTTTTCTGTGTGCAACTTTAATTTTCACATGTAATGACTTGCATGCTTGATGTTGCAAATATGGTTGCACTGCTTGGAAGCCTCATCTAAAATGCAATATATTCTAGGACTATCTACGACTGCAACCGATTCTGAATATAAGGTATTCCCTTGAATGTTGTCTTCTGCAAGGCAAGTGATTATGTGTTGCCAAATCAACAATATTTTTGTAGCAGGACAGCCAACCAACAGACATGGCCTGTTCAGCTAAGGTGAAGCTGAATATGAAGAACTTTGAGGCAAAAGGGAGTTTAGGAAAATATATACTTGTTCAAAGAAATACACAAGATGACTTAGGAATCACTTCCACCTTTTCTTTTCTGCACTTTCATAAATATAATTCCTGCTTCTATGTGAATTTGCATCTTGTTATACCCTCTATTAGGTAAAAAGAAAGGAACCTATATTTACAGGAATGGTTTCATTTCCTATAGCATTCTGTGGTGTACTAAACTGTGCTGGGAGCCTGGTGGATCTGAGAAACTGTGATAATGGCAGCTGACAGTGATGGATATTAGAAAAAATAAAGAACCCCAGGTCTGATCAGAAGAGGGTGCTGTTATTCTGGAATGGTCTTGCATCATCCTGCCAAAACACAGGCAATGCCTCAGCAAGATTCTGGAGGATGCTGCCTTTCGGCACAGATGTAATATTAAGGACTTGGCTATCGGTGGTAGTAATTAAGAGACAATAGCACTTTTCACAGTGAGACAAAGATTTCCTGAATAAATCTGCATTTGGCCACTTGTGTTCTGTGGATAGAAGCTCCCCTACCAAATCAAATTATGGAATTCCTTCCTTTCCTACCCTGCAGCAAAATACTGTGTATTGCTGCTCTACACTACTGAACAGCTGTTCTTGTTCATCCTACAGGCAATTGCATGTGAAAAGATAATAAATCACTGCTTCCCTAATCTTGAAGACATGTACGGGTATTTCAGTCATAGAAAACTTGCTGGGTGAATCCATGCTGCTAAATAAAAGACCGCAAGGGAGCAAAGACAGTCTCTGACCCCGAGTGATTTAAGTCAATTATTCTAACTCTCACCAAGAAGCCAAGATATCTTTGACTGCGATCTACAGAGACTGCTTCTCCAAGGAAATGAGAAGGAACCTGTATCAGGCTTGGTACTCTCCATCCCACATCATCCTTCACTACTATCCCCACAGCCTTTGCACCTCCAAATATCCACTTCATGCAATGTCCTAAATGTTATCTTTACTTTTGTGCAGTAAATGTATTGTGCTGCTGGGCTGAAAGACACCTCACATTATTTCTGACACTTTGTACTGAATAGCATATTAAATCCTATTTTGAAGCTATGCAGGCACCACTGGGGGCCTAGAAGTGGTTCAGGGACATGTGCTATGTAGTTTAGACACTGCCAGTCTGCTTGACAATAAGTCAGCCCTAAGCATTGTGACAGTGAGACAGTGTAGCACTGTCCTGTGATAATAGAGCTACACCTACCCAATGGCTGCTTCTATAAAAAGTAAAATGGCCCAGGAATCACTGACTCTCATAATAAAGCATAACTGACAACCATAAGGCTAAAATCACTTATCTGCATCTAAAAATGCTTTGAGAGTTTTAGGTGGCCAAGGGCATGCTAGAGTCCCCTTACAATGGTGCATATAATCTGACCATACAGAGAGTTTTGGGGTAATCTCTGAGCCTAAGCATTTTTATGTTTTGGTAGTGAGAGTACAGCCTCTGAAGCCAACATCTGTTAATGAAGGGACTATTCACACACATAGAATTATGCCAGCAATGGATTTTTCAATTCTGGTTGTAATTTATTTGACAAAAGTAAGAAAGGCTGAGTTTTGCTAAAGAAAAAGAAATAATAAAAGGGATTGAGTGGAATTCAGATACCTATAATCTTTGATGAATTAAAGTGCAGGGCAGTATTTTCTGGCTGAAGCCTGGTGACACAGTACAACAAAATATTCTCATCCTTACAAACACTTCTGGAATAGTCCTCTCTGCACCAAACTCAGATCTTGCCTCAACACTGAAGGGGAGTCTGCTTGTTCATCCTGTCCAAAACTGGGCTAGGGTGAACAGTCAGGTACTCTTGCATAGGTCTTAGCCTCACCCTATTTATTTTGCTAATACAGCCATACTACTAAGGGGATAATTGTCTCAGCACTGGTCAGATAAAAAATGATTTCTAAAATATAATCTTTTTTTTTTTCAGTGTTAAGATTATGTTGATATTTTAAGAGAAATACAAAGTACAGATTCATGAATGTATGTGTGCTTCTTACTGGTATGATACATGGACTCATTGCTGATCTGTCTCCCTGTAGCATAATCCACAGAGGCAAGCACCAGTTTTTTCAGAAGAAATGGTGAAAAGCCTTCTAGAAAAACATTACCAAACCTTGGATAGGGTGAGTTTGTCTGAAGCCTGGCCTTAAAAGTAGTTTTGTCAGTTCAGAAAGTGGTGTGCTGTTTTTGCTGACTTTGCTCTTCTTTGTACTGATTTAGTATTTGCTACTGTACTGCTACTTCTGTTATCTGTGCATATGTATAATTTCTGGTTTAGAAATTAAACTCTTGGCCTCTTATGGCAACAGGTTGTATTTAGTCTCGATTAATAACAGGTTAGTTTGCTTTATGGGTTTTTGAGTGTTTTGGGTTTTTCAAATGTGAAGCATAGTGACCTGATCCATTTATCTAAAAATGTGCTACTTACACATGTGGAAAAGCTCATCTGAACTAACTAGAAGTTTGATTTGAAACTATATTAAGATCCTACATGAAAAGCTCAAAATCAGCTTTAAAAGTCACTTTATTTTGTTTACTTCATGTCTTTTCCTGACTGCCAACATGTAGGAAAATCCTTATATTCAAGTTTCTCCACACAAAATTCCACTTAATTCCCCTTGACTGATGCTTCTGATCTGTTCAGAGTATCTGGAACTTAAAGTGAAAAAGCTTGGATTAGTTGATGTCTACTAATTGAGTCTGTAAGGGGATCTGTGCTAGAATAATGGTGTCATATGACTTAGACTTGAATTTACTTTGCAGTAACTTCTTGATGAAGGCAAAACCTTCACTGCCACCTGTTAAAGTATTATGTACATTCTAAAATTAGATATTGGGCACAATACTGAACAGAAGCTATGTCTATCTCATGGAGAATATCCCCAGGCAGTAGGATCACAAGTCATGATCTAACCTTTTCTAGATGGAATATTTACTAGCATTTTAATTGAGATGAGGAGTGTTTTCCTCACAATTTGCTTCTCACAAAGGGAATCAGAAATGAGAGTCCTTTTGGATTAAACAAAACAGGAGTAGGCTTCAGACTAAGAATACTGTCAAGAGGTAGACTATAGCCATTCCAGATAAAACTCCTTGAAAACCCCATCTGTGTTGTGGACATAGGTGCTCAGCACCAGCTGCCTTGCTCAACAAATTCATGCTTGTTTGTGCTGCACTGATAATATAGATATAGTCATTATGGGGTGGTTAATGCTGATTGGAAAATCTCTGGTGGAAAAAAAGGCTTTCCTTGGGAATTACATGAAAAATCCACAGAGAGTTCAATTTAATAGCAGTTATTTTAGAAATCAAGAAGCAGTAGCATTCCTGATAGGCATCTTCTAAACATCTTTGGTTTCTTGAAAGCTCATATACTGGCTATTGGTTGGTTTTACTGAAGAGAAGAGAGTATGAAGCTTCATGTTGTTGAGGCAGCCAAGCAGGGAGATTGCCTCTAATCCAGAAATCCCAGGGCTTTCTGAAACTGCAGCCCAGGTTCAGTCTCTCAGAGTGGATTCTCTTCATATTAAGAACCTTTGTACTATCCCTGTCAGTGAGAAATTTTAGGATTTGTTCTGAATCAGAACTAAAATAAGTTCTAAATATCAAAACTTGATGATATAATTAAATCCTCTGTGAAGCACAACTGCCTTTCCCTTAGCAATTCCGATTAAAAAAAATGTTAATAGGAATAATAATTTTAATTCAGGTCAGAGATAGTTGCATTAGTAGGGCTATGCAATGAATAATACCCCATCTACAGCAAGCTCTGCTTGTTTCAGTTTCACAAGCATGATATTCACATACTAATTTGAAAGATTCCCACTTCTCCAAAACTGTATAAAAATATCTGATAGTCAATTTAAGCTATTTTTTCACATCTCCTCACAAACACATGAGCTCTGCAAAGCCTTTTGTCTCAGCTGGAAGATGCTTCTTTTTGCTCTATCTCATGTTGAAGCTGATTGCCTCTCCAAAGTGTCTGATCTCAGTATATTAGAAAAAGAATAGATTTGAAAGATGCTTACAATTCATTTAATTTCAATTCCTTTACTTTCTTTCATCCAACATTCTAGATAAACAAATAAATGAGGTAATCATTTCAGTGACTATATCATTTTCATTTTCTATTCAGTATGCACAAAAGCCAAAGCTATTTTTCTTTAATATCAATTTTTTCCTCATAAATTGTAAAGCAGAAAGAGCTCTTTGTGTCTTTTTGTAAGTTCTGCACCTATTCCAGACAAACTTGGCTGCTTTAAGGGATATGGTGAGAGTATATTTTATTTCTAAATGTACCCTTAAAGAAATTATTTTAAACCTTTGTAACATTTGACTTTGGGGCCAGAACAGTGTTCTTTTCTGTACATTCTCTGTCAATGAAATATAAGGTTTGTCCCAACCACATTCAACCAAATGTTGTATTTTGACCACCAGATTTCTGGGAGAATGTTAGGTTTCCCTTAACATCCCTGGTAACTTAGGGTCCTTTCTAGCAGTTTTTGTAGCCTGTGAAAAACAACTCAAGATAAACCAGTGGGCCAACTGGATGATTCTAATGCCATATTATGGTATTGATGTCATCTGTGTTACAAAATGATTCAGATGCTCCAGTCATTCCCACAGCTCCATTGTGGAAGGGGTTTAAGCAAGCAGGAGGAAAGAAAAAATACCTGCCTCAGAGAGCTGTTAAGTTTCCCTGTCTCCTTCCCACACATGCACTCTGATGTGGATTAAAATATGTGTTTCTCTGATTTCAAATGAAAGTAGTGATTAATGACTGTAAATAACAGGCACATTGTTGGTCACACACTTTAGAATTCTAAAATGTGGATTAAATATTTTTTCATAATTATTAATTGGAGAATAAAAATGAAGCAATCCTTTCACAATTTCTCTTACTTTGAATTTATTTAGATTTAGAGGGATAAATCTATACCATTTTAGAAGAAGAAAACAGAGGATTTGATTGTTTATGACATTTTGTTCAGAATCAATCACTGTCAGCTCAGGTTAGACTGATTTACTATGAGCCTGCCATAGAAAAGATTTGCCACAAATGGCAAGACTTCGAGCTATTTCCACGGCACTGAACATAATGATGGATTTATCATTGCAATCAAGATGGTAAAACAGCATGGTCCCCAGAGTCATACACTAGGCAAATTGATCACAAAAGCCCTGAAGTTATATAAGGGCTTTGTTTATCTGGTCTCACTCTGCAAGAGTAGTAATCCAACTTAAGACACTCTGATCTTTACAGAAGTTTTGGCAGGTTTTATCTCCTAAACCAGTGTATAGTAGAATTGTCACTGCTGAGGAGTAAAACAACTATCAAATATATACATATATAACTTCTAAATAAGAGATTGTCCAACATAAACAGAAATAATACTGCTATTATTGTTATTACAATCTGAGAGTATTATCTTAATTGATAATTGAATGAATATATGCTGCAATAGTTTAGTGAGAAAATGAATAATATGGGAACATTTGTTTTGAATACATTTCATTTTCATTACAAACAGCCTTTTTCCATTTGGAGACAGAGTCTTACAAGCATTCTTCAGCTAGGTGACAGAGACTCAAAGAAACTCTAATTTTGTCCTGCATTCAACCAAAGAACACAACTGGCTTTTAATGTTCACATAAAACATGTCTGGGCATTCTTTGCCACTGGGCTAGACTTAGAAAACAAAAATTGAACGCAGAAGCCAGGATTTGGTATATTTGTAAAGTAATGAAGAATTTGGGAGCATTCTATAGATTCTAAAGGCAGAATTAAGCTTAAGTCAATCGTCACAAATAGGTACAATGGAATGTGATACGCTGCCAGACCGAAAATTCCTTAAATTACATTATAAGTTCTCGGGAGCAGGGCATGTATTTTCTTACTTATTTGACAGGATCTATAATGATATGAAGATAGATGAACATAGATTAGTATCTTTATCTTAATTTTGAATTTAATTTAAGTTGATTAAATACTTTTCTGTTTTGAAACACAAGCATGTTTATAATGCTTGATTGCATAACTGGTTAAAAGATCTATTGCCTATTATTGATTCACCTTGAGTATGAATATGATATAAACTCTAATTCATAAGCAATAAAGATTATAAAGTGGTTGTGTAGATTAAAAAAATAGAAAAAAACATTACCTAGAAAATAAAAAAGTTGAGAGATCTGGATTCTTCATTTTGTGCACTAATAGAGAGGGGCTGTTCTCTCTTTTTGCTTGCATATTCTCTTCAAAGCACTCACACAGACATTGGCAGCACTGTTTGAGACAAAATGCATTTAGGCAAATGTATTGTCAACTTAGACTTCAAGGTGTGCAGATAGACATATGGTAGGAATATATCAAGTGGAATTAAAGTAGACCTGTTTTCCATTCTCTTGAAAAAGTTTTGTTGTTCAAAATTAGTGACTTAACAAAATAAAACAACATACAAAAATAAATGCTTTTAAACTAAAGTTCCCATTATTAAGATAAAATAGAACATTGCAACCCTATCTCTTCAGGGATTAATTTTCATTTTGAGGTTTTTCTCTAGTTTTAATGAAAAATATAAACAATTCTGAGTTCAGACTTAAAAACTTGGAAATTTACAGAAAGTTGAATTCTACAGTTTTCCCATCACCCTAGTAAATAGAATGTGCTCCTTATTTAGAAGGAAGTCAATGTGGGTGGAGCCCATCTGTGAAGATCTAAATACCTCCTAAAAGTCTGATTCTTTCCAAGAGAGCTGGACTGAACTCCTTTATGTCAAGGTATTTCTACCCTCAGATATTCTCCTGCATCAGCAGGAACTGGCTGCTCCTTGCCATTGAGCCTCTCCTTGTGACAGCAGAATGTGGCTGAAAAAAAACCATGGCCAGAAGGAAACATCCTTAACTATGTCTCACCACAGTTCACAACACAGAAAAGAAAGAGGCTGTTTAGGTTGCATTGTCTGAGTCTGCACTGATGCTGATATTTCACAATGGTAATCTTAAGAAGAGGGTACTTGGGTAGTGAAAATACCCCTAACTGGAACAACCATTTCTGCAGTACACCTGATGGCAGTCTAGGGTAGAGGGTAACACCAGATATGTTCATATAGCTAGGTGTAAATCACCAGTTAAAATTAACAGAAAAATTACTTAAGGAAGCTATTCAGAAAGACATCTCTTCTTTTGTGGTGTTTCAAATGGTGTCAATAAAGATACTAATAAAACTGATTCATACATTGACTCCAGTCTTCCTGGAAGGCCAGTAGATTCTGTCTCTAGCCTGAGTTCAAAGGTAGTGGAATAGGTCCCACACCTGATTCACAGAAAGTATAATAGACAAAGCCCCTCATAATTTCATTTACTGGACATACATTTGTGGAATCAATCACGTAAGGGATTTGCAATTATTCTGTAAAAGTGTAACATAAATTATTTCATGATTCATATCAACATTAGTTCCCCTGTGACAAAGTATCCCAGGACATTGTGATTAACAGTGTACATTGCACATTAAGGAAAATAGAAGGAAAGAGAGAAGAGAGAAAGAGAGAGAGAATGAGAAAGGGAGAGAGAGAANCTAGGTGAATGGCTAGCCCTTCACCTGCAACCAGAATTGACTCAAACAGCCAGTTTTTGTCATCCTCTCTCCAGTTGAGATTTGATGTGTTAGATTAGGATGTAAGGATCTAAAAAGAAAAAAAAAAAAAAACAAAAATCACATTCCTGTGATGTCTTATGTAAGTCAGCTGCTTCCCTGAAGTACCATAATTTTTGAGTTAGTAAAATTATCAACGCAGATTCTCTCCCAGATCTTTTGTCTCTATTCTTCTGGCAAGACTAGTCTAATGCACAGGAGAGTAAAGCTAACAACTGGTGTGGAAAGGCAAGAATGTGGTCACTAGGAAGTGACTGCCCTGAAGTTTTCTGGGACACCTAAATACTAATGCTTTTGTAGCCCTTCATCTCCAGACTGCTGTCTTAGCTGAGCAGATCAAATATATAACCATTATACTATATATCTGCTATTTTCTTTATCAAACACAGCTGTTACTTTGAAGCTTCTTTTGTCCCCTATTTCTCTTTCCCTTTCTTGTCTTTCCTTCTTTCTTTGGAGGTTAATGGGATGTAGCTCATCAGTGATCTCAGGTCAAACCATTTGGCCATTCCTATCTAGAAGTTATCTAATGAGTGAACTAGCTCTTGATGCTGGCAACCATAGGTCAATCTGATTTTGTATTAACTTGAAGAAGGTCAAATGGTCTCTAAATTTGATAAATATCCCATTTCTTGAACTGCTGATGGAAAGCATAGACAAGGTGAAAGTTAATACAATTCTGGACTTGTACAGCCGCATAAATAGGTACTACTACTGAATTTACACAGGTCATAACTTAGACATGCTTTCTGCTCCATAAACTAATTCCTATGTATCCCAACTAAATTAGAACAAATAATGGCAAAGAAAAAAAAAAAAAAAGATATAGCCTCTTTCAGTACATAAACAGTCCCTGAACAACCTGATATTTTTAAGCTACATCTCTCATAATAACATTCCTCAGAAATTACTATATCAAATTTTGACTTGTGCTTTCTTTTTTTTTTCTTTATGTTTTAATTGTAAAGAATAAAGTTAGAGAAATGTTAGGAATGGGGATATCAGAATTTTAAAAATCACTGAGAAGTGTAGAGAAAAAATAAGGCTCTGGATAGGCAAAGCACTTAGCAGAACACTGACACAGGGAGAGGAAACCCAAAGCATGCAAGGAGAAAGAATAAAGACAAAATACTGTGACAGCAGAGCATCTTGAAGTCTGGATCTCAGCCAAAAGGTGAGGAGTTTGTGAATTCCTGTTTTTTACAGTTAGAACCATCTCAATGAAGATGCAATACCTCTCTAGGTGTCATCTCAGGCTCTTCAGGAGAAGATGTGAATATGTGAGTACATCTGTTTTCAGCAAATGTGCTGCTGGTATAATGCTACAGTGTGAAGGCTGGGCTAAAGTGGACAGAAAGCTTTGAATTTAGCAGTATTTAATCTATTTACAGAATTGGAGGAATATTTGCAAATATTTCAGTTTTAATTTCCAGCTATAACCTTCAGCTTGCAAGAAGAACCCTCAGACTATGTTGGTCAATCCTATTCAACATGGGCTTTTTTCCAGAAGATTTATGTAAGGGAAATATTGGTGACCTAACTCAAAAATTTTTAACTCACAGGTGGTGTTTGTGAAGTATATGAAGGTTGCTGTCAGAATAGAACCTTTCACACAAGCATTTAAACTCCTTGGGAAATGAAATGTCTAGGTTGTGAGACATGAAGCTTAGCCTGCCAAAAGTAGAAGGCCAGAAATATTTTGAGTATATATTAGTAACATACAAGTTAATTCATTATCACATATTGATAATACTCGTTCAATTCTATTATCTCGTTTGCAAGTGTCTGTTATTTTGACCATTTTTTATTATCAGCTTTTAAAATTAATAATAACATATTCATTTCAATATAACACTCATGCATACACATGCATACACAAAGGCCACTTATACTGAGATATAATCTCTGTGGTAGAGTTCTGAAGTCACTGCTGCAGAATTTTAACTAGCTGGTAACAGTAGACTTTGAAAAGTATGAAACTGGATGAAATCAGAAACATGATAATTGTTACTGATTATTATTATCATCTATATATGCCCTGTGGCATACAAATATATATTACTATCACAAGACTGGCAGAAAATAACAGAAATTATGTGATTATGTCAAGCAAAGTTTTTGATTAAAAGGATACTTAGTGATCAATGTCTGCTTTTTTTTTTTTATAGTAAGCTAAATTGGCATAAAATGATGAGATATGTGATTTCCCTCAAAACGCCAGAATATTTTCTTATTTCAAATGCTACAGCTTCTGTTTCTTAGAAGGTGCCTCCTGACAGGTAATTTTGGATTCCAATATCCTATATCACCCATGTCCATCAACTGAATATCATGACCTATGTTGAATAATAATAACAAAAAATTGTGAGAGATCCATAAAGTGTCAAGGGTGATATATCTTACAGGGAACACTTGTAAGTGAATAGGATACAGCAGTAGATAACTTCCTATTAAACAACACAGTGGTATCAAAATAGTTCATGCTGTGGGTGGAATTTAACTTTTTTAAACCATTCTTATGAGACCAAAAATATTCACCAAAACCTCTTTAAAAAAAAAAAAAATACACATATATAAAAGCATTTTGAAGCAGATTAGATTCCTCATGCTTGCTCATGAATTTGGGTGAATATGCACACTCAAGTTCTATGTGTTAAATGCTATTTCCAGCATGAAATGGCATGTAATTTGCCAAGCATCTCTTTTGAGGCAAATAAGAGGAAAATATATTCAGCAATGCAATTTAGGAATCTTCTCTTTCTACTAGCTCTCTATTTATCTGAACTTTTCTGATCTCAGCTATTCCCTGTATACACAAGCAGTGGGGCTGCATTCTCAGGAGATTCTCAGTGGTGTCTCTAGGCAGTTTATTGCCTGAAGGATTTAACTAAAGAATACCAGTTATCCAATACTTTTCAGGTAACAAGAAGGCTGAATATCTTCAGGAACAAGGACAGTTTGGCAGTTTCTGAACAGATTGCCTAGTCCATAGAACTGATTTGCCTTCTATGAGTATTACATACAATAGAAAAAAATTGCCTACCCCTTTCAAAAGGGCAAAATATTATTTGCCTGGTTTCTGAAATTCCCCTTGTGTTTCACATTAAGTAAACCTTTGTAGGTTTGAGCTGACTTGTGATTGACCTTGAAGCTCACAATCTAGAACAATTATGTAACCACAGTCAAATCTAGGGTTACAGTTAGAAGGGCAGCAACAATCCTAGAAATGACTCAGAGCAAAAGGAGAGCATTGCTTCTTTCACAAGCAGTTCTCTTACTTCTCTGGCTTTCTTCTTGAATTTTATTTCATTTTATTAAAAAAAAAAAAAGGCAAGTAAGAAGGATAGGAAAAAACAAAAGCTATGCAACATCAACAATAAGAACACTTAGGAATAAATAATACTCTGTTTTATATCAATTTTTCTCCCAGTTTCCCAGTGTATAGTATACGATCTCATGGTAACCACTGCCAAACAGGTGGTATCATACATGCCTGTGCAATGCACAAATGTGGCATGATATCAGCTAAAAGGTAATTGTTCAAAACCATTTTAATAAATATGATTCATGAGAATTAACAACATGATATAAGCACGTTTTAATCTACTCCAACGAAACACCTCTACATATGCTTGTACCTCAAGCAAAGTACCTCAAGCAAAGTTAAGCAAATTAATGCTACCAGGGTCCTGAACTACCAGTCAAGCACTTGTGTTGAGGCAGTGTAATAAGCCCCAGATAAGACCTTGACCTAGCAGGAATATATGTCTTCTGATACCTGAGATAGCTTGGTTAGAACCAGCTCTGATATCTCTCCATGGACTAGTATTATAACAGGAAGATACATCCTAAACCCTTCATTTGAAAGAGTGGGTGCCTGAATTCAAGCTCTATGAATTAGTAATTGTTTCTAGACTTCTAGAAGGGCAGAGGAGGTTTGTCACAGAATCACAGAATCACCAAGGCTGGAAAAGACCTCCAAGATCATCAAGTCTAGCCTATGACCCAACAGTATGGGATCAGCTAAACCATGCCACTAAGTGCCACATCCAATTTTTTCTTTAACACCTCCAAGGATGGCAACTCCACCACCTCCAGCGTCCAATCACCCTCTGCGGAAGGATGTGCTTCCTAATGTCCATCCTAAACCTCCCCTGGCGCGGCTTCAGGCCATGCCCTCTTGTCCTGTCACTAGTTGCCAGGGAGAAGAGTCCGACCCCTTCCTGACTATAACTTCCTTTCAGGTAGTTGTAGAGAGCAATAAGGTCACCCCTGAGTCTCCTCTACTCCAAGCTGAACAGCCCCAGCTCCCTAAGCCTCTCCTCATACAACTTTCCCTCCAGCCCCTTCACCATCTCATCGCTCTCCTCTGGACCCTCTCCAACACTTCGATATCTTTCCTGAAGTGAGGGGCCCAAAACTGGACACAGTACTTGAGGTGAGGCCTCAACAGTGCCAAGTACATGGGGAGAATTACATCCCTAGTCCTACTGGCCACACTATTCTTGATACAGGCCAAGATGCCATTGACCTTCTGTGCCACCTGGGCACATAGCTTGCTCATGTTCAGCTGGTTGTCAACCAGTACTCCCAGGTCCCTCTCTGCTGGGCCACTCTACAGCCACTCATGTCCTAGCCTGTAATGCTGCATGGGCTTATTGTGGCCAAAGTGTAAGGCCGTGCACTTGGCTTTGTTGAATCTCATGCCATTGGCCTCAGCCCATCAACCCAGCCTGTCCAGGTCCCTCTGCAGAGTCTTCCTACCTTCTAGGATATCAACAGTCCCTCCCAGCTTGGTGTCATCTGCAAATTTACTGACGGTAGACTCCTAGCATCATTAATTATATTTAAAAAACACATAATGTTGCGTCTCATTCTAAGCAACAATTTTTTCCTGATTCTGGTGCTGGAATACTTTGTGTTCATTGATTGCTATGTTTTCATTTGTGCCACTTTGTAGACAATGTAGCACAAGATAGGCAGCTTCAAGAATTCCTTTTGTTGGGACAATCAATGTTATGTTGAGTTAGTCTGCTAGTTGTTACTCTGCAATCTTCCCCTAGGATAAATTTTCTTTAACATTAAAAGCACACACCTTACATCTGAGCTTTGCTGAGTTCTGTCTTCTTTTATTGTTTTGTCTGTTGTATCAAAAACCTTATAATACCACTGCTATAGCCATTTCTCAAATTTTGATGAGCTAAGATTCAAAAGAAGACATCTGGGCCAATAATGGTTTTACAGAGTCATCCAGCCAGACATTGGTAATATATGCAAACTCAGGAACCTCTTCAACAATCCCATCATGGGTAGCGGTAACCTTTTTAGACATTGACTTAACAAATAAATAGCATGAATCAACATGTTGGGTCTCTGTCAACCAGCAACATGTGCACGGAATAAGACACATCAGGTAAAGCTAATGGTGCTGACATTATATGTGTCACATATTACAGAGCTTATTTCTAGCAGGTCTGCTCTTGAAAATCTCTGAAGGACAAATTTTAATACATATACCTAAAGTCTCCTATTTTAATTCTCTTATCCTTATCTCTTCATAGTTGATGCCATGGGTATTATTTAGGTATTCTTCATAGACATTACAATAACTTTTAGATTTTATTAAAAATATCTCAAGTAGTTTGGAGGAGATCTTGAAGGGAAAAAATCATTCTCATTTTAATACATTAGTAGTTAATCTGGTACACTTATTGAAAAATAGAATAGTTGATGTTTAATTTCAGAAAAAAAATTAAAATTAAAATCTGTTGGGTTTGTATTTTATTTTAAGGCTCATTCATTTTCACATTTTCTGGAATGAGAAATTTTGGAATTTTGTTCTCTGGATTCTAGTTGTTGGACAACTATATTCTACTTATTTCATAGGCTCATAATGCCTTCTCCTTTTCATGCTATTGTGGATAAAGGAACTTGGAGGAGAAATCCAGTGTAAGGTTCAGATCTATGGCTGGCCCAGCTACATCCGTCCAGTCTTGAAGAAAGAAAAGGAATGAGGAAGTGTTTGAGTTTATTGTTTACCCAGTGAAGGAACAGAATATGATACTAGACTGAAGAGATAAATACTGTTTTGAAATAATAACTCATACCTAGAAGGCAATAGCATGTAAAACAGTTTGCAATAAGAGCATAGACTGGAATTCACTTGCTTGAAAGATTTACCTGGAGTAACAATGGCATTTGTAAAAATCAAAGCCTGCTTATAGGTAATTCAAAAACAGAATGGGAGCCTAAATTCATCAAATAAATTGTTTGTTGCAAATAGTTCTCTCAGCTCTTTCATCTGTACCTAATTGGCTATCAATAATGCATGGAAATGCTGAGACACTTAAAGAATCATGTAACAGGCATTCCATTATGTAATTAAGAATCATTAACTATATTAATGACTTTTCTAATTCTTATATTGTTAACTGATGAGTAATGCTTTATGTCAGGAATATGCTTTCAAAATTCGCTGTACCTATGAAAAAGATACATCTTGCTTCTCTAACTCCTGCAGGTAATTCACACAAAAGATTTGGTCTGAATAAATCTTGAGGAAGCTCAAACAAAAGCCTAGATCACACTTTGCTATCAGATTAAGAAAAATAAAGATTGGCAAACAATATTTCTAGATTGAGACTAGAAAACTTATAGTGACTCAAGGGGAAAAATGTAACCCCAGGTGTATGGGTAGAATACATACAAGATGAAAAGACTGCTACAGGACCGTAGGGCTGGCAATATAAAAATCACTGATTTTAGGATCTGCCATGTGAAAGTGCTGGCCACACAAGTTAAATCTGTCAATGGCTGAAAAACTTGTACTGTTTGCTGTTGTCCTCGTTTCAGTCAGAACAAGGTATTCCATACCATATATGTCATATTCAATCCCTGAAACTTTGATACCAAGCTTGGGACTTAGGGTCTCTTACATAAGGCCTAAGACACAAGCAAAACAAGTGCATGATTAAGCTATTTACCACCTAATAAACAGCCAATAGATTTAGAATAGGTTTAGGTTTAGGCCTCTATCCTTCCTGAAGGTTGAGCATCTGAGCCATCTGGGGTGATGGACTGGTAATCTTCTGATCCCTGTGAGGATCAGAAGCCCAGCTTTACTGCTAAAGGACTCTGTTCTGCCTTCAATCTTGATCCAAAACCAATGCTCCTGATGAAGATCAGAAGCCCAGCTTTGCTGTTACAGATCTCTGTCTGTTCTGCCTTCAATCTCAATCCAAGGGATCTTGAATTCAGTTCCAGGATCCAGCTGCCTGAGTCTGAGTCCTATCTGCTGCTGAGTCCTCCTGCTACAGCATCACTGGTGTTGGTGACACAGTTGCCATCAAGGGAGGTCTGGGTGTGGTATTGGTTTTGTGTGTATGTGTATATTTATATATTTCAGTTTCTTGTTATTATTTTCAATGAAATAGCTGAAGTTTCATCTCCACAAATCTCTCTCTTTCTGTTAATTTCTCCTTTTCCTTCCTGGAATGGAGGAAAAGGGGATAATAGAGAATATCTGTCACTGGATTAGTGGTTAGCCCAGCCCTAACCCTTGACATCTGTATAATATTCTTTCAAGAATGCTTTCATTTTTCATCAGGAGTTTTGAGGATCTTGGTATTCTAACCATATAATAGGAAAATCATATACTAATGATTTTCTGTGAATATTCTAAAGGATCTTTCTACCATCTACATATTTGTAGCCACCAGTAGCTGGCCAGTGTTGCTGCATGGTTATGCAGGCAAGGTTTTTCATGTAGTATAAAGACGCCAAATAGTATTACATTTCTTTTACGTTAAACTTTTGTCGTTGTTGTTGTTTGTTGTTTTTTTTTGTTTGGTTTTTAATATTTCAGAATGTTCTATCCAGTAAAAGGCTGATCAGAACTTGAGTTAGGGATGCTTAGGGTTGCGTGGTAGTGCATGGCTTCTACAGCAAGCTCTGCTTTTCCCTGTCTCAAAAGTGAAGTATGGCATCAAAGGAGGAATAATTCAGAAGAGTTATCCATGCAAGTCAAGAAGGCTGGTCAGAGTATGGCAGATTGATGTGATAGACTTTGCTGTGGTTTAAGATGGAGGAGTTTTTTTTATGGAATTACCATATCATGTAATTTTTATACCTATCTTCATATATACATAATGTTACAGCAACACTTTTGCAATAATGCTCACTAATAATATTTCACCTAATGATTGTGATATAGAAAAGATGATGAGTGTAAGATTTGTGGGGTTTTTTTGTTTGTTTGGGTTTTTTAAGTAATTCTATCATCTGATTCAGTAGTTACCCTGTGTTTTTTTGTATATCATGTCTTACACTTTTTCATTGACTGAAGTCACAGTCTTTTCATTTGAGGCAGGAGGTTTCATCAACCTTATGTTCTGCTGGTATAACTGTTTCATGAGGCTGGGGTTTTCTTTTCAGCTATAAATAGTGCTTAAAAGCTACATCAATATTCCAGAGTTACTTTGCATTGTTTACAGCTTCTGTCTAGTTTGCTACTCAGCAGTGAATCACCCTCAGTTAGATGTTACTTCTGTGAGTTCCTTTTTCATGGAAATTCCTCAGGTATTACAAAATTTTCTGAAGTTTTTAATTCTAAGCCAAACAAAAAAAATTGTCCTATTTTAGAAACAAATTTGAATATGTGCTTAACATTACGAACATGCTAACATCCCCTTAGCTGTACTGTTACATGTGTCTGTGTTGACGTATTCGTCATTATTTGGCACTAACAGTAGCATTTTCACAGAAGACTTGGTTGATGATTTTTAAATATTAATTCAATATCTAAGTCCTACAGTCCACCTGAAGAGAAAACCTCAGCCTAAACTTTGCCAATACAACAATTTTTAAGTTTTATTGAAAAGTATTCATCACAAGGTGAGTGAATTGGTCCTAAGGAAAAAGTACTTTAAAAATCATGGATCTTTGTAAATCAAGTCTAAATAGGATTTTTTGTATCAAATACTGCTATGAGTCTTGTGTAATTTTTTTTTTCTAGATGTGAAGGAGTAGAGAAGAGTAAAAGATAAGAGTGGATTTCCTGTCATCAGGAATCATGGTTCTCTTAGACATTTAAAATGTTTCCTCCTCTCAGTTAATTAAATAATTATGACTTTACTAAACAACCAGAAAAATATATGTTTTCCATGTATTGCAACAGAAAGCAAGCCTATATGGTTGATTCTGTATTTTCACTAATGCACTTCATTAGGATTTTCTGATCCAGGTGAAAAATAAAAGAATCTGGTTTAAAACACTTTTTATACTGGAATCAACTCTCTTGTGGTTTCTGCTGTCGTTGGCCTGAAATATATTTTTAAGTCCTCTGAGGGCATTACAATCTTGTGCATGTTATACAGATAAACTCTATCTGAAGAAGTTAGCAATAGATTGGCAACAATGTGAGTACCCATTCCAGAGGTGCAGGATAAGGCAAGACTTCTTTGGACAACATTATTCTGGTTAAGAAAGTCAAAGATGCTGCAAGTAAAAGAAGAGCTCTAATTCTGAACCTAAGTTGCAGTCAAAATCTATGTGTAGGACATACAAAGAACAGAATAGCCTTTTGTTTACCATTTCCCTGTTGAAAGCAAGATCTTCAGCAGTTACCTACAGCTTTTGGTGCCATGAATCCTTTGAGCATGGAAAGCTCGAAGAATAAGAGGGTTTTTAACATCAGATCTTTCCAAATAGACTTGACTGGGCTTATTTCCAATGTAGCTGTAAGCAGAAGCATTCTTTCACTTGTTATTCTCATCAAAGACAAGACATCCTGAACTGGCATGATCTGATTTTTCCTGAGTTTCATTACCATCAAATCTTTGATACCAGAAAACATGTAAGTCTTTAGAAAGGAGTGGAAAGATATTGATTGGTAGATACTGAGTCCTCTTTAAGCAGGGGCCAAAGATCAGAAATGTGTTGCAGGCTTGGGAAATAAGTGCTTATAAAAAGTGGCAGCTGCTTTTGATGAAATTACTGAAAGTTTGTGGACAGATGAACAAGAAAACAGGTTTTTCCCTTAATGATGTCCCCAGATCCTTAAATTAAGCCTAGCAGGTAACAAGATCCTTCCTGGATTTCTAAAGATATCTCACATCCAGGTGCTGAAACACATTTTCTAAAGCCCTGGAAACAAGAGCTTAAAAATTCAGCATCAGAAAAAAAAAAAAAAAAAAAAGAAAAGAAAAAAAAAAAAGAAGCCTGTAATTCCTCCACAGATGTCTCAGTCTCAAATATAGCACAGGAGTGCTCGTTTAATGCAGAGCCTAGTTTTTCATGTGTAGCTCAGAATGCTTGCAAAGGCACTATGTAAGCATGTTACAACTTGAAACTAGTCACATAAGATCTTAAAGGCATAATAACATCTGCGTTTTCAAGTGGATTACTTTTGGACTTGGAAAGTAGATAAGGTGGCAAGTATTTCTAAAGAAAATAGCTATGCTTGAAGACATAGAAAAAATACATATTGAAGAATTCTCTAAAAATTGGCAGCTAGTTGACTCTTGGAGAAAGACCCTTAGGGCTAAAGTTTTTTTTTTATTCCTAAGCCTTTTTTATTTTTATCTTAGCAGTGCCTATTGACAATAATGTTCCTAATATGCATCTTCAATCACAGTTTAAGGAAACCAGAAAGATAGTATTGTCATATTCGTGTTACAGTAATATGAAGATGGCAGAGCTGAACCTATGTGTTTTGGCTTGAAATCTGAGTACAAAAGGATTATATTCATTTACCTAAACTGCTTAAATGTTATCCAGTGTAATTTTAGAGTCCCTCAATTACTCAGTCTAACCTTCAGAAGGACATAGGTTTATCTGAAGTGGTGTGCCATATCTGCCAATCCAGTGCAGATATTTCAAACAGCTTAAGGTATCTCAAATGGCATTAGATGTCTGTGTTTGGGCAAGTTAATCTCATCCTTCTACTAAAAGATAGTAAGGTAACTTTGCCAAAGTTTATTTAAGATTTATGGTAGGCTGAACAAATTCATTTTGCATAGCCGTATGCAATAAATATTCTTCTGAAGCACTGAGCTTATCAGGTCTGTGGTAATGCAGTTTCTTTGCAGCTATGCTGTAAATCTGGTGGATCATGCAGTATTCAATGCACCGTGTGTAAACTGTCCAGCTGACATGCTCGTACCCAGTTGGTTTTGCATTTCTTGAAGGGATTTGCCTCACTGTACAAAAGTTTTATACTGCATATTCTTATTTGAATATCTGGAGATTTGGGACCTAGGGGACCAGAGACAGATCTTACCAATAAGAACTGAAGCTAAAAAGGCTTTCAGTACCTTGACTTTATCCACACACTTTTCCACTCACTGGGTCCTCTGCTCCACTGAGCAGTGAGGACTACTGTGCTTACACTCTCCTTAGTTTTATTTTGCTGGTGATACAATTACAGAGGCAATTTTCCATGCTCTTGAAACCCCTCTCTAGTTTCATTTCCAGCTGAGCTTTTGCTTTTCTGACTCCATCCCTGCATACTTGAGCAATAGCTCTGTACATCTGGTCACCCTTTCACTACTTCCGCATCCTATGCGTTCCCCACCTCCCTCATTCCCCACCTTTGCCCCCTAGTCAGTTCCCTATTCAACTAGACAGCCTTCTGCTGCACTTGTGTAACTTCCTGAACATCAAGATGGACCATTTTTATGCTCAAAGGAGAGTTCCCCTGAAGATCAATTGGCTGTCCTACCTCCTTTGCCCTCCAGCGAAGTTTTTCATGGAATCCTGACAAGCAGATCCCTCAAAAAAAATGAGACTGGGTCCTGGAGTCCATGTATTTAATTTTTTTTGGCTTGCAGTTCCTCTCAAGATATTCAAGTCTATAATCTCACCTTCACCGCTGCCAAAGTCACCTTCAATCTTCACATTTTCTTTGTTTATGAGTAAAAGATCTGGCAGATTATCTACTGAGTATTAACACACCTAACAACTGCAGCAAGAAACAGTCTTTGACACACTCCAGGGGTCTCCTGGACTGCTTCCAGCTAGCTATGTGCCCTTCCAGAAGACAATGAGGTGTTTCATGATCCCCATGAATACCAAAGCTGCAATCATGAGGCTACTCTCAGTTGTCTAAAGTATGCTTTGTACACTTCTTCATCACCCTGTAGCAGATACTTACCATGACAGATTGTGTTGGCCTGCCTATTCTAACACATAAACATTTGTCTCACTCCTAATCTGATGAAACTGAGAAGTGTAACCTATTCTGCCTATTCATTAGCTAGTATATATAAAAAAATAAAGTACATGAAGCCAGTACAGATTGGTATTAAGTCCATATTTATATTCAGATAAGCAAGTTCAACGTCTTTTTATTTGATCCTTTTAATTCTTCCATTCACATAGTTATATTAATGCTATAAAGTTTTTGTCAAAAGAAAAACACTTTTAATTTGTTTTGTCCTCTCTTCTACAATGAGAAAAAGTATTTTTGTTAAAGAGACTGCAATGGAATAATTAGTGCCTCCTTACCTTGTGTATTGCTCTCTCTATGCAGGAGTTACACACAATTTAAAACATCAATAAGAAGTAAATTGTTGCAAATTACTGTTCTTTCCTCGGTATCCAATAATTTGCTAGAACAAATAACAATGGTGTCAGAATGTAACCTTGGATCAGTTCTGTTCTGTAGTGAACCCATTAATTGTTTGCACAATACTAATCCTTTAAGAATACTCAACAAGCCTATGCTAACTCCTTGAGCTTTTTTCTTACCTCTGTTTATAGACTTGAGTGCTATATTTCTCCTAGTGTTAATGCTTTTGAACAGCAAGCAAAAAAGAAAAGCAAATGCAGCCAACTCAGAACTTGTGAGCTATTATCACAGTATTGATATAACATTAACTATTCTACTGATAAAAGAAAATGATGATGAAATCTTCTTTCACTTCTTCTGACTTATTGTTTCTCTATCTGTGATATGAGAAAAAAAACTGGGCAAATACACGTATGTGCATTTCTCTGAGTCCTTAACTGAAATATCCTATATGTCTTCTTCCAAGGTTAAGTGAAATTAATTTTTGGAGATGACGTTGATCTCTTAGATCCAGGAATATACCTGGACCTCCTTAAAAGTAGGTAGGAGGAAGAATTACAACTGTATCTGTGCTTTCCAAGTAAATGTACTAACTAACCACTGAGTCAAAAACAGCATCTCCCTGTAAAATTCTGAACCGTGAAGGAGATCTGAGATATCTGAAATGATCTCACATTTTCTGTGAGCTATATACACACTGTGAAGCTGCTGATATGCAGTAGCATGTTACTCTGCAGTAACTCATTTGCGTTTTGAAGCCATGAGCCAACAGACTTAAATCAAGCTGTTCTGCCTGTAAATTGAAAATCCTCTCTTCTCAACTTGACATCCCCAGCCGGTGATGTGTAGCTCACTTTTCAGGCAAGAGATGAAGTGTTGTGCCAGATTAGATATGATTTGTTGCCATCTTCCCAGTTGCCCCATCCTCATTTCACAGCAATATTATGGCGTTGAAGGACAGAGAGATTGAGAAGCTGCTTCCTACCTCACCCCATATCAAGACATACTTTTCCATTGCACAGACGTGTTGTGTACAAAGGTCTAGTAGATGGGTTATGGGTTTGAAGGAGTGGGATCTGAGAGAGGGGTACCATTAATAACCTATTTTCTCCTGAAGAAGGATTTGACTGGTGAGGTGAAATTCTGGGGTAATTAATATGATTGTGTGCATACATAGGTCTCTTCACTCTTTTAGTAAGGGGAGTATAGTGTGTCCTCCTAGTCAAAAGGAAAAGGATTGTCAATTCCTATTCTCCTCCATCACAGTTTTGTATTTCATTGAAATAACTTGGGCTTTCTGGACTGAGAATTAACCTCTTCCTCATGTGGGAGAGGGTGGTAAGTAAAGGAGAATGGAATAAGGAATATAGAGGTCAGTTTTCACTGTTACTAGAACAATGACAGGCTAGTTAAGAATGGTTTTGACTTGTTAGCTCTGTGTAAATTAACATCAAGATTAACACTGCTTCTTTTGGAGGAGTGCTCTTCACTGGAATTCTTTAACTTAATTCTTGTGTTCTCTATGTAAATATCATGCTATTATTGTGAAACTAGTGGATTTGATTTTGTAACTGAAAGAAGTGATAGAAATGTAACTTCACATTTAAACAATGGAGTTTCATAGAACAAAATACATTTGCTAAACAAACACTAGAGTTAAAGGTGCATCAAGATTGGATTTATGAGACCTGTCAAAATTTCTGACAAATCTCAGATTCAGTGTGTTACGTTTTCATTTTTTTACTAATGATACTGTGAGACTCTATGATCTGTGAAAGCACTTGGAAGTGAAGCAGCTGACTGCACAGTCAGGCCAAGGCAATGTTTCCACCAAACCTTGAAAATCTATATTGACAGAAGTCTACTAAGCTAAAAAAATCTTCTCAATGACATCTTTGATGCTGTTACATGTAGACGGCACTACAGGGATTTTGCAGTAAAATATGTGAAGGTTTTGATGAACAGCAGACTGAACATAAGTGTGGCCCTGTAGCAGTGAAAGTGTGGGACTGTAATAGCAAGACTGTAGTCAGCATCTTAAGGAGGTCCTTTCCCCCCCATTTTTGGTATCTGTGAAATATCTGGAGTATTGTGCCCAGTTTTGATATGTCTAGTACAAGAAAGAACTTCTCATTCTGAAATGAGTCCAGAAGGGCCACCAAGCAGATTAGAGAGCTGTAACACAGCATGTACAGATGAGGAAGAGCTGTGAGAGACTGGTTTATCCACCTTGAGTGAAGGCTCAGGGGAGACCTCATTCCTGTCTCCAATACCTAGAAAGTGGTTATGGTTAAGTCTCTTCTCAAAAAGATGAGAAACAATGATCTTGCAAATTAGAAAACTCCAGTGAAATAAAAGACTTCTTTTTAACATTAAGGTGATCACTCACAGTTTGCCCAGAGAGGCATCTTAGTTCTTAGAAATATCAAACATCTAATTATACAAGGCTGTAAGCAGCCTGTTGTAACAACAAAATTGGTCCCAGTTTGAGTTGAGGATTAGAGTATATGAACTACGAAGAGTCCTTTAAATTGAAATTATTCTTTGAGTCTCTTAATCTGTATAGTTAGGAAATGCTCTGCACATGGAGAAATATATATCATGAAGGTGGTAACACATGTTTTTGAAAGATTTTCAGGAAATAGTGCAACAAAGCAGATCATAGAATCATAGAATGGTTTGGGTTGGAAGGGACTTCTGGAGGCCATCTAGTCCAACCCCCCTGCACTGGGCAGGGACATCCCCAACTAGATCAGGTTGCTCAGAGGTCTGNAATCTCCATCTGGACTTCGAGCCGTTGACCATTACCCTCTGGATGTGACCAGCCAGCAAGTTCCTTGTTCACTGAACAATGCATCCATCAAATCCACAGCTCTCTAACTTGGCTGGGAGAGTGTTGTGGGGGACCTTCTTGAATAGAAGAGTGAACTTAGAGAGGACAAGATAGTAGACTGTATACAAAAAAGGACACTTATGGTTTATACTGTCCATGAATGAATCAGTAAGAATTTCAAACAGAGTTTAAGATACCTATCTGCTTACTGAGATTTACAGCAGAATGTGAAATGATAATTAACACGATATTTTTAAAGGAAGTAGTCAAATAAATGTCTAGTGAAGAAATACATATGTTTTTTAAGGAGTTTGAGTACTGAAATACTGGTAATCCTCAAGTGCATAAAAGAGTACAGATACAGCTACTGCCATGTTTAAAAAACTACCAGTTTTGTCAAAACCAGTAGAAAACAAGAAACTGTCATCTGATGCAATACATCTTGAGATCATTGATCTCAAGTAACTGCCAGCACTGCTACAAAAAATACTCAGTGAATCAAAATGAACTTAATCAGTGTGCATGTGTTAAATTCTGATGTTTATTCATTCTATGCAACGGAATGAAACTAATCATCATCAGCTGCTGCAGCATACCGAACTGATTTGGCTTTCCATGGAAAAGCACTCTGGATTCTATTTGACCTTCATGAAGATGTTCAAGTGCTTTTGATAGATAAGTCATCCCTTCTTGAATACCTCTGTGAGAAACACTTTCTTACACATCTGGTTTCCTTAGGTAAGATTTTTTAGCAAGCTGTCTTCCTTCTACTTGCTGTTCTGGAAGAGTAAGGCAACCATACAAGCTGCAAGACAGAGGGATTTTGGGGAAAACTGACTGATTTCCAGAAAAAATTGCTGTTCCAGGAGCACAGTGTTACAAGGTTTCAAGGTTTATGTTGTTAGTTACAGTCTTAGGGATCAGAGTCTCCACCTTGAGAGACACTACCAGGGAGGATGTTGCTATATATCTATTTAAATGCACTGAAATGGTAAGTGGGTTTGGGGGTGGGGAGGTTTGGTTGGTTTTTGCTTTGTTTCAAGTTTGGTTTGTTTGTTTTTATTGGATTGGATACTTACATTGTTGAACATGAAATCTGTTCTTTGCCAAAGCTGAGTCTTTGTATCATTTGACAGTTTAAGTTAATCTCCTCAAAAAACAGTCTTCTAATGTCATACTTTAACAGTGAGGTCTGGATGAATGTGAGGGAAGAGTTTATTGAAATGTGTACTAAATTACTACTACTTTCATTACTTCTTATCTCAGTGTGCCCTGAGCAAAACTAACTCTTTAGAAATGAAGTCGAAGCACAGGAATTGGTTTGTAAGTGTCAGTGTTTTGTCATTATGCCTTGCAGCCATAAAGAGAGGCAAGCACAAGCCTCTCAAAATAAGCTTGGCATGACTGCACATTTTGCTTATTTTTAATGGCAATACCTCATTTACCATCTGAAACTATCTGACAAGATTTATTTATTTTTAAATGATATTTTATGACTTTTGCTTTTGGGGCAAGCTCACAAGTATCAGATTACCAATGAGACACAGAGCGCTAACAGTTTTCAGAAGCGGAACAGTCACAGAAGCTGAGACACTGTAGAAGACCACAAAGATTTCATCAAAACTATCCGTCCCTCCCAGGAACAGAGCTGAGCTATTTCATTTCCACAACTTCAACTAATCCTGACTAGAAGTTGATACCACTTCACCTATTTTCACATCAAGCAACCTTGAAGCTGTGGCAAAGCTGATACTTTTAACACTGTGAAGACCAGAAAACTAAAACTCTATACAGGACTTTGGAATCAGAGTTTTTCAAGGATCAGCTCTTCAATCCATGGAAACTTTGTGAATTTCTGCTTATTTTGAAGAACATTTGTCAAACAGAACGATCCCTTTCTGGAAAAAAAAAGGTTTTTTGTATCAGTGTTACAAGTTCTTGAATTCAGCTCTATACATTTCCACTCTGAAGATAATTTAGTATTGGGAAGATTGCACAGAGAAACTATAAATTCTCTTGGAGATTTGCAAGACATAACTGGACAAAGTCTTGTGCAGCATATCCTTAATTCAGTGTTGACTCTGCTTTGAGGTGGAGCTTGAACTAGAGACCAGGTCCTTGGACTACACAGCCAGCAACTTCCAAATGGCTAATTCTGCAAACCCCGTTTAGGATCATCAGGATCCACAGTAAAAATCTGAGCCTCTTTATCTTGCAGGATGATACCAAAAGTGACAATTTTGCTTATTGACATTGCTACTGTTTATTTAGGAATAAAAGACTTCTGAGATTGCCTTGAACCATCTATTAATGTTTACTAAAAAGAAAGAAGAAAATATGGAGTTTTGATTTAGACTTGTGTATTAAAACAAACAAAAAAAAAAAGGAAGGGGAAAAAAAGGAGTAACTCTTAACAAGGAGTTATGAAACCTTAATACCCTTTGTTGACCCTTTTGTAGTATCCCTGCTCTGAGATGTTCCATCATTTACAGAAAATGGTAACAATATGCCATGTTTGCTGAAAACTGAACACAAGTTTAGGCTACCAGCAGCCATCAGAGCCTGCAAGTAGCACTTGTTTATAGACTTATATTGAATATTCACTTCTGACAATTAGAAACCATCTTGGAGAGACGGTGTCAGGAAATGTTGTATAGTAAAAGATCTTTACGTCTCATCTACCGCTGAATCTAAACCTAGTCTATTGAAAAACTGACTTAATAAAAACAATTGCCATTGTTATGTTAGTCCATTTTATTCATATTTATTTTCAATAATTTACCTGATTTCTATGTTGACACCTCCCAAGTCAAGGTAATAAGTGCCTTTTTTTTTTTTTAATTTCTCTCTTTCCTGTAGTTAAAATAAAATAGAAAAATCTGGCCAACCACTCTGTTTATTTCCCTGCACAAACCAAGAAAGAAAACACCGATTTTCATTCACTTTTCTCTTTTTAGAAAAAAAAATTCTTCAATAATTTAGCCTCAATAACTACCATCATTTTTTTTTAAAACAAAGAAACAAAAATTGTGAATAAGCCTTTATCAAAAACTTCCCTACCAGGAGGTGCAGTAAGAATCCTTTAAATATGAAATGGTAAGCCTAAAGAAAAATGAAATAATGAGAGATGGAAAAATGAAACTTAGGAGAGTATTAACTTTTGGATTATTTTTCATTTGGTAGATTCCCATTTCCCTGGATTAAGATAAAATTGCATAGCAGGTATAAGAGATTTTCCTCACAGCTTGACTTGAAGTAGAGGATGAAAAAGGTGAAAAGAAAAATCAGAAAAAAATTCACACTTACATAGCAGAGTGCATTGCATATTTAATTTTTTAGCATAAGTGCTGACATGTTGAAATACAATAATGAGGCATTGTTATTAAGGAAAAAAATTTTTTCCTGTTGTATGATTGGGTGTACTTCATCAGGACCAATGCTGCAGGAATTGCTTGTAAAGTCTCAAAAGGCTTTCCTCTGGAGGTGGGAAAGTACCTACAGACCTCAGATGTCAAGGCTCAGGTGTGTATAATTGTATTATGTGGAACATAAAGTTATAAAACAGAATTACTGTGTTTCAATAAAATAATGAACAAAATAGTGGGTCCATTTTTTTTTTCATGCTTTAGAACTGGAGTTTGCTTTCATTCCTAAAATACATTTATTATCTACCTAGACTTTAGTAAAATCTTTGACATCATTTCCCAAAGCATTCTCATGGAGAACTGGCAGGTCATGGCTTGAATGAGTGTACACTTCAAGGGATAAAAATTGTCTGGATGGTTGAGTCCACAATGTTGTGATGAATGGAGTTAAATCCAGTTGGTGACTGGTCACAAATGGTGTTCCCCAGGGCTCAGTTTTGTGGCCAGTTCTGTTTAATATCTTTATCAATGCTGTGGACAAGGGGATCAAGTGCACCCCCAGTGAGTTTGCAGACAACACCAGGTTGGGTGGAAGTGTTGATCTACTTGAGGGTAGGAAGTCTCTGCAGAGGGATCTGGACAGGCTGGATCAATGGTCCGAGGCCAAAGGGATGAGGTTCAACAAGGCCAAGTGCCAGGTCCTGCACTTGGGTCACAACAACCCCATGCAATGCTACAGGCTAGGGGCTGAGTGGCTGGAAAGCTGTCTGGTGGAAAAGAACCTGGGGACATTCATCAACAGCTGGCTGAATATGAGTCAGAAGTGTGGCCAGCCCAGGTGTCCAAGGGAAATATTGTATCCAGCAGGACTAGGTAAGTGATTGTCCCCCTGTACTCAGCACTGATGAGGCCACACCTAGAATCCTGTGTTCAGTTTTGTGCCCCTCACTACAAGAAGGATATTGAGCTTCTGGAGCCTGTTCAAAGAAGGGCAGCAAAGCTGGTAAGGCGTCTAGATCACCAGTGTTAAGAGAGGAGTTTGAGGGAACTGGGGTTGTTTAGCCCAGTAACAAGTGATAGGACAAGAGGAAATGGCCTGAAGTTGCATTAAGGAGAAACTTGGGTTGTATATAACGAAAAATTTCTTCACTAAAAGCATTGTCAAGCACTGGAATAGGCTGCCAAGGGAAGCTGTTGGGTCATCATCCATGGAGGTATTTAAAAAACGTGTAGATGTGGCACTCAGGGACATGGATTAGTGGTGGACCGGGCAGTGCTGAGTTAATGGTTGGAGTTGATGATCTTAAAGGTCTCTTCTAACCATAATGATTCTGTATTACTCACATGGTTTTATTTCACCCAAACATTAATGGTTTGGAATGATCTATGCTACCTCAGTGCTTGTAGTGCTATATGTTTTCCATTGTAATTATCTTTTTGAATGGAAATTTTAATATTTTTTTAGAAACAAAAATTAACTTCAAAAGGAAAATTAATCTATTCACAACATTACTTTCAAACTTGCAATTGGATGTGGGGGTAGCCTTCCACCCAATTGGAACCCTGATGAAGTCACTGGAGCTGGCATGATTGCTACTCATTTAGAAATATTAACATTGACATTGATGATGGCATGCAAGGGATAAAACTGCATCACTTTGACTGATGACACAGAGCCTGTGGCTGTACACTGGCTATACACTAACTTCCTTGATTTGTCTTGTCTGTCATTCATTTAGTTCAGCAATTTCAATAATTTCATAACATATGCTCATACAAATATATGCTTTTCAGGTTAATTACTTGGGAGGTAAGCCTCATTTTAAAAAGACTTAAGGCAAGATTTTTAAATATAATAAAGTGGCCAAAATGTACATAGGTGGGATTCCAGGAGGAGATTTAGGGAATTAAGTAATTTTTAATCAGTAAGGACATGGCTTGTCATAATAATTTGAAGAATCTACATTTCAGACACACGTGGAAGTCCTAAAATAGCAATGGTTAGGATTTTCACATATGTCTGAATATATCTATGTGTGCATACAGCTACATACACATGACCACACCTAGAGATACAAACATATAATATGTGCACTTAAGCTCATATGATGCATGCATACATAGAGCTTAATTCTTTAAAGCATGGTTGATAATGACACAAATGAGAAAAACCCCTTAAGTCAGCACAACCTTCAACAACAAGCTGCAACTTGGGTTTAAAATTTTGTATTTAGATTTGTGGAACGATTATCACCTCACATGGGTATTCTAACAAGTTAATCAGTAGCTGAATTGAAATCCTCATCAACACACTATGTAATTTCATTGAGAGTATCTGCTAACTCAGATCAACTCAATTAATCTCTAGTGGAATGAAACAAAGCAGCAGATGGTAATGTGTTTTAGTCAACATCAACTTTTTATTCTGTATACATTTTTAAATACACTATTCCTAGGCATTAGGAATTGAGAAAGTGCCTCAGTTTTAATTTAAGGCTTTAAATAGACAGCAGTAAGACAAACTCATACTCCCTTTTGCCACTAATGACTACAGTTTTCTCAAATAAAATATTTCCCTTAGGCTCAGTTCTGCTTGATACTTCTTCTGACTCTCCCACTGACCTTCAAGGGAGCAGCAAGTGTATGCAGTGCAGGATATCCCATCACTACCTTATAACAAAGGGCATGTCATATCCAGTGAACTGCACTAATATTTAGTTAAATGCACTAACCGCTGCAGTATGCATTAACAAATGATGATCACTAAGAATGCATTTGATATCACTTTTCCCATACTTCTTCAAAGCTGAGGATTTAGCATCGTAAACTGCAGTGTATTCATTTGTACTCATCCAGACACAAAAAAGGTAGATCTCTCAATCCCCAGGCTTCTGAAGGCAACAAGTAGGACTCACTCCTGTCTACTGGTCTGGTGGTCAAGGAATTTGGAAAGATGGCTGAAGTATGAGTTCTGAGCTTGTTCCTAATATTATTTATACATTTTGCATTCAGTGACATAGACATTAAAGCATGTAGAAGTGAGCCAGGAAGAAGGGTTGAAACCTGTTATTTCTTATTCCTACCTGTGTGTTATGTCTACCAGTCAAGGGCCCCACTCTTGTTCCACCTCTTGTCATCTTGTTTGCTTAGTTCAACACTGCAGTAGTCAAGTCAGGAGAACTGGTGTGTGGCCTTTGTCAGTTAGTCTATAACCTTGAACTCAGGGCAGCCTTTGTTGGGAGACAGTTTTAATTATGGTCACATTGGGAAATACAATAAATCCAGGCTTCCAACTTCATGGTTTACGTTCTGTCTAGAAGTGGAATTATAAAAACAAACAAACAAGCAAAACAAACAAACAACTAGGCATAAAACTCTGTTCCTAATGTACTTGGGAGGAAATTGCTCTAACTGTATTTTTAAGGAAAAATTTCCCTGCACACTGAGTTTGATTTCAAAATAGCTAGCTAGAAGATTGGACCCATCAAGAGAGATATTAAAAGTTCAGTTTCTGGATTCTGTCTGTTGTAATTTCTTGAGTAGCTGATGTCTAGTCTTAGGCAAGCTGAGAAACAAAATCCATCTGCATAAAGAAACAAACTGTATAATTTAACCAGCAGATGCTCAGCATTTTAAACTGTCTTCAATGTGAGATAACAGCTAAGGGAGGGCTATTTTGTGTCAAAATTTTGGCTGCATAGTTTATCTATGCATGTGGACCTTTACAGGCATCATGTTTTTACTGACATCCTTGCTACGCTTTAGCCAGACTTTCAGAGATCCATAGAAGTCTATAGTATTTTTAGTTCCTAAAAGGGAGAAAAAGCAGTCAAGATTTAGGCATACAGTGAATATATGACTTATAAAAATGGCTCTTCTGTCAGTTAGGGTCTTCATTTAGGTTTTTGGCCACATGACTATAGCAGGGAAGGAGATGTATATTTTTTAATGTGAGGGCAGCCCTAGTAAGAAAACAACACAGCAATATTGTTCCACACTCAAACAAGTTTTAACTGTCCTGTCTCACCATTTGAGGTTTTCACACATTGTTTTCTACTTTGTTTCCATAATTCCTGTGTTGATTTAGCCATTCATACATGTGTTTGCAATTTATGTATCTCTTGCTCTATATCCATATTTTATCTGTTTGGCCCTTCTCACTTCTCACTCTTCTCTCAAAACCCATCCTTTTTCCTATCAGCATTTTATACACTCTTATCATTGCTTGCTTTCAGCTCCCTTTTGCTGCTTCCTGTTTCTTTGCAATTCCCTCTATTCTCTTTTCTTCTTGCCAGTTGGTTTATGAAAATACATTATAAAGAGATATTACATGCATGATATTTCTCTGAAAACACAACTACATTTGCAGTAAAAGCAGCCAACACATAGACCTGCAATATCAAATTGTGGATTAATTTAATTTATTTTGAACTAAATTAATGCATTTATAGGGTGCCATATGTGTGCCAGATACTTTACAAACATGAAAGTCAGAGTATACCCACTGAAAATATTACAACTCAACATTCTCAATTTTATAGACTC
Source organism: Bucco capensis (assembly GCA_013396975.1). Lineage (NCBI taxonomy): Eukaryota > Metazoa > Chordata > Aves > Piciformes > Bucconidae > Bucco > Bucco capensis. The sequence continues at coordinate 200,103 of VWZO01015166.1, forward strand.
TATTTCAGTTTATGCTGGATAACACTTTTTCAGAGAGTACAGATAAAGTTGTTGAGCAGATCAGGGTAGGAAGGCTCATAAAGAAGGGAGTTTTAATCAAGGACTTGAAGGAGAAAGGAGATTGGTTGATCTAGGTCAGGTTTATCAAGGATAAACTCCATGTCATAACACTGGCATATCTGTATAGTCCAAAATCAACCTGGTTCCTATGATTTTATGTTCCTATGATTGCTTGCATTATAGATATATTTTGTGTATGTATATATATATGAATATAAATATAATATTTTCTATTACATATATAGTCTATATTTATAAAAATGTTTGTGAATCACTTCCAATTAATATGTATTTCACTAAAATACTGGAGTTTTCTACTATAAAGATGTTTTTTTCCTTAAACTTTTTCCAAAGAATTGTCCATAGACCTTGATGATCTTCTCAGCAAATTTGTAGTTACTTGATTGGTTCTCCTTTCCTGGTGATTCACATCTCATCCTTATATCTATCAGAACTTATTTTATCTCTCATATACTCACATAGCACCATAAAATTTCCTTATGCCTAGCTTTGCATTTAAAACAAGGATTGTCTTTTAAAATTTGTACCTGTTTTTTTGTTTTGTTTTGTTTGTTTGTTTGGGTTTGTTTTTTTGTTTTTTATTTGGACTTGGTACTAGAAAGACACCTGTTGCTTTTTACTGTGAAAGCAGGTCTAAAAACAAGCTATTTATGATAGTTAATAGCCTGAGCATTGGAGCAAGCTTCTAGAATGGAAAAGACAGATATTCTAGTCCCTGATTTATCTTATATAAACTTCTGTTTTCCAAATCATTCATTAGTTCCTCTGTATAGCATATAAATTCTCTTTTTCTATATTTAAAATTAACAAAAAATTATATTTTTATGAAAATAAAATTGGTTCCATTTAGTGAGTTGCAATAAAATGAAGATTCCCACTATTTCTATTGATTGTTGTTATTTTGGCAGCTAAAATTTTAATTCATTTGCCTCCTAAGCTTTGCTCTCTATTCACAGATTCTGTCTTGACTAGTGACTTTATAATTCCCATTAGAGCTTGTTGTGAAATGGAATTTTCATCCAATGTGATTTTTTTTTATTTTAACACAAATTTCTCTTCCAAATAAAAACCCCAAAATACTGAAAGACATCACATAATAAAACCCTGAAAATGATGAAAAGAACATTTCTAAGTAAACAAACTAATTTAATGCATCATATGTTAATTTTGCACCAGTTTCCTTTACTTTGAAAAATGGACTTGAAATTAAAAAATCATTTTTTATTATTCCACCTCTTAAGTATAAAATCTATTTCTTAACCAATCTTTTGATGATTTTATGAGAGCTTCCAAAGGTAAAAAAAAAAAGACATTATTGAAAGATTTCAGGCATAAGCAGTCTTTATAATCACTGTCTCATGTTTTTTTTCTGGATTGTCATTTTAAACCTTCTCAAGTTCATTCTTGTTTTCTTTCTAATATTTCCAGAATTTATACCTATCCACCTCTTAGAATACCAGACTTCTTGCTCAAGCATTTATTTGCTTACGTCTTCACAAAGAGTGTTTCCCATTTTCTGACCTTGATTTCTGTTCCTCTGCCTAGCCTAGGTTCCTTAAATTTTCTATTGGTTTAACCATGCTCCCTGTTGTTTGATCCATTCAAGTCACACATTCATTTTGCATGACATTGGGTCAGTCTGCTTTTGAAGTTTTCAGTCAATGGATGAAGACCCAAAGGACACAAATTTGTATCAGTGTAGAAACCAACACTCATTTTTCCTGCTTCAAAAAGAGTGTAGGAGGTTAATGGAAAAATACATTGTGAATCACTTTTTGCCAGAGACATTACAAGATACAATTTAGATGTAGAAACCACTGAGGAATGTGTATAAAATTAGTATTTGGATTATTCTTTTGAGAAACCACTGTGCGATTCAAGATTAGCCTGTGCATAAAACCATATACTTACTCATCTTTCAAAAGAATTCTTTGCATCATGGCCAGGGTAAAGTTGGATGAGCTGTCTCCTGCATAGGTGGAATTTTTCCTTTTTCAGTTAGGTTGCTCTTGGCAATCTGCCCTTTAATATCTAGTAAGGTACATTTTCTTTAATCCAAGTGACCTCATTCTGAAAATCACTTGGGGTCTTTTGTGGCCCCTGGTGCAAAAACTGTGCCAACAGCAGAGGGTGCATTAAACTCATTGCCCATGGTAAAGTGTGGGGAGTGATACCCATGTTCCTATAATCCTTGTATGGGTAGGATGAGCTCATTAGCCTTCTGGC